>JAOEHY010038055.1:10572-39760 GCA_025447955.1 Psilopsiagon aurifrons
ACATGGTTTAGTGTGAGGTGTCTCTGCCCATGGCAGGGGGGTTGGAACTGGATGATCTTAAGGTCCTTTCCAACCCTGACTGTTCTATGATTCTAGGATTCTAGGATTGGGGTTTGGTTCCTTCAGTATGTGAAAGCTTACTTTAGCCTCAGCTGAACATCCGGGTTCTTTGTGCAGCCAGAATCAGTGTCTGGTCAGTGAGCCAATGCCCTCCCTGTACACATTTTAATGTGCTGACCATGGACAGACACAGGGCGGCTAACTGAGGAGGGATGATTCTGCTCTATTCTCAGATGCTGAAGGTGAGAGGGGTCAAGGTGCCCAGGCCTTGCAGGAGAGCTCAGCACCAAACATGGTGCCCTTAAAGTACGTTGAGTTGAGCAAAGACTCAGTGGAGTGACACAGATTTACAGCAGTGTAAAACTTGCCCAAATGTGAAAATGTACAGATGCAGCGTTCCACAAATATTGCAGCAAAACCAGTCTTGACTACGATGCCAAACCCAAAACTGCATTCCTCCATGATGTCCTGAAACAGATACTTTGGCTGGATGTAAGAAGCTGTCTCCTGGCATTACTGAATTTGAGTCCCCAGACTTCAGATTCACAGCCCCACAGACACCTTGGTTAAGAAAGGTGACAGCAGAGTTGCTTTCTTTGGCTTGCTGAGCATGTCCTGGAAAGGGTATCTGTCTGTTCCATCTTCACCCCTGGAAGATCCCCTGCCATGGGCACAGTGATCACTGATGGTCCTGGACTCACTTGGCACCTCTGTGAAAGGTATGGAAAGGAAAGGGTCTCACACAATTCTCCGAGTTTAGCTACTGGGGACGAGACACAGATCATACCTGTAAAAAAAACCCCCAAAATCAAAAATAAAACCAGAAAAAAAAGAATTCACGGCCACTGATCCCTTTCCCCTTATTCTTATGAGTCTATTCTGGGATAATTCTCTCAAGCAGCTTTTTCCATCCCCATCTGATGTTATTCCACTCAGTCCAAGACACTTCTCATCTGCAATCATGTTTTCTTTTAGTAATGAAAAAAATGAAATCCCTACAGTACAAAAGGGAGGTTATTTTGCCTCCTTCTCAGTAGACGAGGTTGTCAAAGCAGATTGCCATTAGAGGCACCATACCCAGAGCTAAAATTAACAACTGCTGTTCTTGATCCTGTAGCTTCTTCCCAGCAGGCTGGGTTGCAGGTGCCAGCAACCTCCTCCCTCAGACCAAGGCTGATCTGGTTCCTCATGGGACACCAGGGACACAGCAATTTAAGAGACTTGCCAGAAAGCTAAGCTATTCCTCAACACTTTCTCTAAATGATCACAATTAGGGTGACTAAACTAGAGGGAGGAAAGGGCACCAGAGCCAGAGATAAGCATGCCTGTATTTATACCAAGATAAATGCTTCAAGTAAGAATGACAGGTACATTTCCAGGAGGAGACAAACCAGGCCTACAAAATTCAATTTACATGTTTTTAGAACGGTAAGGAAATACTTTGGAAAAGAGGAAGGATCTATTTACTTGTCCTGGAAAGATAAATATTTGGGGGTTAGTGGCTGTAAGCACCTCACCTGAAAGACTGCACAGGGACCTATTTGCCAATAATAATGATCAAGTTACAGGATTATGAGTCCCTGCCCATGAGAAAACCAAGTGAGGAAGGCAATACTGTACAGAATCTTCCTGTGTTCTGCACAGATCCAGGCAGTGCTCTAATACTACCCAAACACTATTGTTAGTTAGAAAAGCAAAGTGCCCCATGAAGAACGAGCACTGGCTGAACCAGTTGACCAAGGAAATGGAGGCTGTTGAAAGGATAAAGTTGGAGTTTGTGGTGTACCCAAAGAAAAGCCAAGACGAGCAGTCACTGCCCTCTTCAAATGCCTGAGAGAGGAGGAAAAGATTTCTAAGGTAGATGCTGTCATTAGAAAAACAATTATAAACTGTCTCCACAATAGCTCATATTGTAGAGTGGAGATTTCTTACCATCAGAGGGTGATGTCTCATGCAGCCTCTTGTGAGGCAGTCATGGAGGCTGGGAACCTTCTGTGAGCAACAGCCTGGAGATGCTGGTACACGGCAGTCACTGCTGGGCAGGGTCCAGTGTGTTATCACAGTGCTCCCTCCAATGCAGGAACTGTGGAGTAGAGCAATGCCTCCTTACAGCATTGAACAACCAGCCATTGCCTTATGGCTGGCAGCCCACAGGGATCCCGGAGATAAGCTGCTGGCTGAAATCAGATCCTGGACACTGATGGTGCCAGAGAATCCATCAGACAATAAAATCAATTGACCTCCTTATCATGGAGGGGGAACAAACCAGAAGGATTAGGCCTGGGAACTGCAGCCCAGTCACATCAGAAGATAGTGTCATGGGTGAAAATAATGTAGCGCAGCCAGAGCTGGCCAGTTCGTGATGCTGAAAGCCATGCTGGTTTTACTAACGAGGAGGAGCAAGTGGGAAAAAGGGCCAGAAGAAGCAGTGACCAGAGACATTGCATCTGGCAAACCCCAATGAGTCATGCAACCCTTGGAGGTGTGGGTCACCCCCAGAGACCACCCCATGCCTCATGGCAGCCCTGTCTGGGGCTGGTGGCCACCTGCTGCCCAGGGGAGAGGAGACCCCTGCTCACCCACAGCATCTTCCCTCAGTGTAAATCTGGTTTTACACTGACAGCTGCTATGAACGGGTCTGGTAGTCAGCAGTCAAACCCTGTCCCTGGGATTTCTGGTGGCCCAGATACAGCTGTCACAGGAGATAGCAGTGACCCTGTTTATTCCCTGGTTATCAGTAGTAAGAGTGGTCAGCTCAGCTATATCCATCTCTGCTGATAATTCTTCTCTCTGGAGGAATCTAAATATCCATCTCACCTTCCCACTCCTGAGGGGTTGCTCAGAGCTGGGAGAGCCTCACTGACATCCATGGCGTGATTGCTGTGTTACAAAGGAGAGTCACAGCAGGTTGGAGGTTGGACACACCAGGGTTTTCCACATCCTTCACCTCGCTTGTGTGACAGTGTTTGGGGCTCTTTCTGAGTGTACAGCTTTGTTTAGGCCTTTGAGGGCTGCTCTGTCAGACAGGGAACATAGCAGCACCAGCTGCAAGACAGGCAGGGCTTTGCTGTGAAAGACCCCACCAGAGCTGCAGAAGCTCATCTGCTGGATGAGCTTCTGGAAGCAGCTTCCGTATCCTCCTCCAAGCCCGTGTGAGTACACCAAGGCTTGGGTTAGGCTGGATAATACCTTTTAAGAGCACCAGCAGAGATGTTTCACTGGTCCACAAAGTGCCTGACGCATTTTCTGTCCACTTACCCTCACACCAATATTGTACAGCCCAAGAGGGAGGGAGGCAGGATCACTCCTATAGTCACAGTCAAGTGCCTGAACGGGGATTGAACATGATCAAAAAAGTGATGTGAAAGTCCTAATTTTCATCCAGAGTGACTGTATACAGAACCACTAGATATGTTTATGAACTGATGTGCTGGGTTTGCATGGCAAGGTTTTGCTAGCATGGGGGCTACAGGAGTGACTTCTGTGAGAAGCTGCTGGAAGTTTCCCCCATATCTGACAGAGCCAATGTCAGCCAGTTCCAAGATGAGCCCACCACTGGTCAAGGCCACAACCACCAGTGACGATGCTAGAACCTCTGGGATATCATAGTTAAGAAGGGGGGGAAATCTGTGCAATAGAAAGTGCAGGAGTGAGAACATGTGAGAGCAGCAGCTCTGCAGACACCAAGGTCAGTGCAGGAGAGGAGGAGGTGCTCCAGGTGCCGGAGCAGAGATTCATTCCCCTGCAGTCCTTGGTGCAGCCCATGGTGAGGCAGCTGTGCCCCTGCAGCACATGGAGGTCCACACTGGAGCAGATATCCATCATGGAGGACACCATGCTGGAGCAGGGGAATGCCTAAAAGAAGCTGTGACCCTACGGGAAGACTGTGCTGGAGCAGGTTCCTGGCAGGACCTGTGGAACCATGGAGAGTGGAGCCTGCACTGGAGCAGGTTTGCTGCAGGACTCGTGACCCCATGAGGGACCCACACTGGAGCAGTCTGTTCCTTAAGGACTGCACCGATGGAGGGGACCCAAACTGGAACAGACCATGGAGGACTGAATCCTGGTGGAGGGATCCCACTCTGGAGCAGGGGCAGAGTGTGAGGAGTCCTCCCCTGAGAAGGAAGAAGCAGCAGAGACAACATGTGATGAACTGTCCACCAGCACCATTCCCTGTTTCCCTACACCTGTGGGAGGAGGTAGAGAAACTGGGAGTAAAGTTAAGCCTCGGAAGAAGGGAGGGATTGGGGGAAGGTGTCATAAGATTTGGCTTTTATGTCTCATTATCTTACTCTGATTTGATTGATAATAAATCAGACTGATTTCCCCAGACTGTCTCTGTTTGCAGTCATGACAGTAATTGCTGGGTGATCTCTCCCTATTCCTTTCGCAATCCAGGAACCGTTCCTTATATTTTCTCTCCCCTGTCCAGCTGAGGAAGGCAGTGATAGAGCACTTCGGTGGGCACCTGGCATCCAGCCAGGGTCAACCCACCACAGCTGAGTGAAATACTGTTTTCCTACAAATTAACTCAGAAGCATTCAGAGAATGGGGGGGATGAGGGCAGTTAATAGGCAGGGGGAGCTAACATTAATCAAAAGGGAGTAAGAGTCTTTTCAGACATTCATTTAGACACACTAAGGGGAGGATGATGAAGGAGAGAGTAACTAATAAACACTGGGGAATTAAATTAGTGGGAACTAAATAATAACTGAGATCTGTCCTTTTTCAACAGCCGACTTCCCTCTAGCAAAGAAACATGGCCTGACCTCCCAGACCCAGTGAAGTGTGTCATCAGGATCGGAGGGATTGTGTTTGTGGTGCTCCTGAATACAGAGTCAGATTTTCCAGGTCTCTGATGCCATAATAAGGAGTTACTTGACAGAAAGAGCTGTACAAACCAAAACAGTTCAAGGAGAGAGAGGTTGTAAGGGGCTTGCCTTGCTCAGTTGGGGCTGATGGACATTGCAAAAGACCTCACCACCAGTTTATTAGTGGGACAGCAGCAGTTCAGCACCATGTCAAATGCTTGGGGTGAGCCTGGAGGTTTTCAAATCCAAGCAGAACAATGTAAAGCACAGAGGTGAAGGGATTTGCTGAGGGTCAGAGTGTGGGTTAGAAGGGAACTTGGGCAATGGGCTGAGATCCCCTCGGCACTGCATGTTCTGCATGTTCCTCTTGTGTGTAAGTTAGGCAGGGCTGCTTGAGGGCTTTTACTTACTGTGTACCTTGTTGGCCTGGTTACCGCTGACTTCAGCTTTGACTTCTAGCAGCACCATGCCTCCCAGACGGGAGGTTCTTCCTTTCACTTCTTCTTTCCCGGGCTGCACACAGCCCTGCACACAGCAAATGGCCAAGAATGGCAAGTTCTTTGCAGCTTCCTCAGCTGAGCTATGCACGCAATTAAATGGTTTATGGCCCCCCTCCTGCCCCCATTTTCTATCTCTTTGCAGGGTATCCTTCCATCAAATTAACAGCAGCTACACTGATAGCTGTCTCAGAAGCTGCTGACCTGCCCACTCAGCTCCAGTGCTGCACACACTGTGCTGGGGCAGCCTGTCTGTTTTACCCTCCAGCCCTCAGCATAGCCCTTTGCACAAGTCGCAGCTGAGGTGCCTGCGGTCCATGGAAAGCTGAAGTGGTTGCTTCACCGAGTGCACAGACCAAAGCCCAGCAGCCCTGGAGGAAGCTGTCTCCGCTGGACACACTCTCTCTGTTTCGAGCAGCTATTCCAGCTGCCAGGCAGGAGCCTGCTGTCATTAATCAAAGCCGTATACCTAAGAAAGGGCAGTAAGAAATTGTTCAAGGATATTTTAAACCAGAAACTATTTTTTATGCTTCCTTTCAAGATCAGACAGTCTCTGCTCGGGCACAAAGCATTTCTGTTCTCCTGCCTTTCCTCTGTGCCACCCTGGTCCCAGGAGGGTGCTGGGTGAGGGCAGAGCCAGGCTCTCAGCTCCAGGGCTCCAGGAGTTCAGGATACTCAGGTGTCCCAACACCCTTGTGAGCAGCATCAGGGTGGTGGGCAGGGGCACCCACCATCCTGCTGTGAGCGTTCAGGCACCCAGCACAGCACGTGGGAGTCACTCTGGGGGTGCCTGCCCTCCATCCCATGCTCCCTGCATTACATGCAGCTGATTTACAACCCACTTGGGAGATCATGCAGCCACCAGCTGCACAGGGTGTCTCCTCCCTTGGCTCTGCTGCCCCTCTCTCTTCCTTCCTCCATTTCATGCAGCTCTGTGGGCTCGACCCAAAGCACTCCTTCAAAGTGAAGATCATTTCCGAAAAGCCTGGAAGAATGATCCAGGATTCTTTCAGCTTCTGCCATAGATGAAGGCCCCTGTACAACCCTCTTGAGACTTCCTAATCTTGCTGGCAGCTTGGATACAGGAGATTTCCTGTATGAACTTTACCATCTAACATTTTTTCAGAACTGTTTGCTCTGAATAAGAAGCTTCAATGTGTTTACTCTGCCAGAGTGTGCCTCCCTGACCAGCTACAGATCACAGTGCACCACATAATCTTTGGGAAGGCTGTAAGTGCTAGAGCGCGTTGCAAATTGGGTAGGGTCAAACCTTCCCTAACTCTGGAATTACTGTATTTGACTCTCCAAGCCCACCTTGCCCACCTTCTCCCTGACTTCAGCAACATCATCTCAGCAAAGCATTTGGGAGGGAGTTGCAACCAAGCCCTCAAAGGGCGAGATGAGAGAACGTGCAGGCGAACATTCAGTCCCAGCTCTGACACCTCCATGTGCGGGTTTGGGCAAGTCATACACAGGTAGATGTACATGATGTCCTACACAGCACTGGCTGCCTCTGGCCAAAAAGACCTGGTGGCCAGAGGGTGCATTGTGTGGCTCCAGTGGTCACTGGGGGTCTGGAGGAGGAGGTGTGCCCATCGTGTCTGTGGGACAGAAGCATCCCTTTCCCTTCCCAGCACGGCTGGTGCAGCTGGGTGAAGAGGGCTTACGGCTCTTGGAACATCTCAAAGACGTTCCCCATCTGCTCAGACACGTCCTGTAAGGCGCAAGTGAGCCTGGAAGGGACTGTGTTGCTGCTGAAATTGCTTCTCCCTGCTGAGACAGCCAGACACAGGGGGGAGAAGTGGAGCCTGGCTGCGCCGCTGGGCAGGCAGCAGATCTGGCGAGGCAGGAGGACCACGATTTCCAGTCCCTGCTTCTGGGCTTGTTTCTCAGCTTCATTTTGTATCTCTCCTTCTGAGCTCCTGCATTCCCATATGGGACATCAGCTGATACGGATGTGAAGCCGTGTGTTAGGGGCTCACAGAGCGCCTGTGGCAGAGGGAGAAACTGGAAACAGGTCCCCGAAGTGCCGGCGGAGCCGTCCGACCAGAGAGAGCACCTCCCACCCAGCATTCCCCCCTTCCTACCCCGTTCCCTATGACACAAAGTGTACAGATCTCTGCCTCCCAAGAGTTTAGTCATTTCCATCGGGATGACGCATGACACAGCCGGCTGCGCTTCAGATCCCACCCGCACGACCCACTCAGGGAACCGTCCGCGCACCTCCGTGTTAAAAGCTGTGTTAGTGACAGCAAACGGGTGCGGGGCAGGACGCGCTGGATGGAGGCAGCGAGGGGATGCGGCTGCTGTCGCCAGCAGGTGGCATCGCCACTCACAGCCCTGGCCACGACATCGAGCCCGACTTCTTTCCTGTTCCTCATTGTTTAATGCATTTTTCCCCAAGTGCAGGTGGGCCAGAGCTGCAAAGCATTTGATGGATAAATTCTTTAAACAAGTTTATAAAACGCGATTTTCTCTGAATGGTCTGTTCATGCGCAGCCTAATGAAGGAATGCTGCCCTGTTTATTCCCAGAAAACAAAGGGCTGGGTGTGTAGCGTGCCAAGCATCGTTACACCCTCCTACCCGAGGAGCTGAGGGTACTAGGTGCCTTGGATGCCCAAGAGGAGCAGCACTACACCTCTCATGCAGCACCTCTGAGTGCCCATGAGATAACAGAGCTGGATGCTGCTCTCGGGCTCGCTTGCCAGCTCCTGCATTTCACCCTGTGCTGCGCCAGCCTCTCCTGAGCAAAGCACTGCCCAGGGAAGACAAGCTGTCCCTCCAAAAAGCAAAGGCAGTGAATCAGCAAAATAAGGATGACTAGGCACTTCCCTGCTACACACTGGCCATCAAGAATAGTGCACCGATGACTTTGCATTTATTAGGCAGAGTTACTGGAGCGAGGACAAGCTAGCAGCCTTAAAGTACCAAATTATCCTCTTTCAAATGCAACATCCTTACTAAGCTCAGGTGATAAAGACTTCAGTTCCTGGTCTCCCACAGCGAGGCAGATTTGTCCAGGAGGTGCAAGCCAATATATCCTTCTATCTTTACTTACATGCTTCTTCCACCACATCAAAAGGTCAAGTATGTTATTTTTTGCACATACCATCAATGATTAACTGTTGTCTGTAGAGGAATTAGGTTTTTGCTTGGCTTTTAAAAAAAAAGATCTTGAAAGATGAAATGGAAAACCAGCCTGAGGTTGGCTCCAGTGGGTATTTATGACTATTGATAGTACAGAAGATTAGGAAGCATTTGGAATCTCAGGCATTCAGTTTATTTTTTGCTGATCTGTTCCTGGTAGGATTAAAATGGTTAGAAAAACATGAGAGAAATACAAGGCTTGCATCTGGGGCACATAATTTCCTGGTCTGGTTGCCAACTCGGTGTGACCTTGAACAGGTCATGTGGAGAGAAGAGTGAGAAGAGAGTATCCATCACTTCTCTTTCTAGGCTTATACAAGTCCAAGTCCTAGTGAAAGTAAACACTGAGACAGGGTTATCCCCTGAGCTCTGGGCCAGGCCCCACAAATACCACAGACATCCCTGAAGATGGTTGTGTAGGCTCTCCTTACAGCTGATGGAGGGCAAATTGAACCGCCTATTTTGGGGTGGAATTAAGTGGTCTGTGGCAGAACCTACTAAAAAGAACACTTTAAAAGAGAGGTTGTCACTTTGGTTTTACTGCCTAAATCTGAGATGGCTGAACATGGCTAGGACACATCCTAGCATTAACCTCCTCAGGACCTTGCCTCTGAATTGGGAGTAACTACCCCTTCTGTTGGCTTATCTCTTTTTATGTTAAGATATTCACGGAAAGGAACAGTTCCTACAGCACAGTATCAGGGACCTTGTTTCCACGTAGATGCCAGATCACAGAAGCCCAGCTTCACTTAGGGGAGCTGGAGGGGCTCCTGACACTGGGATACCCTGGTGCTCAGGGATACCCCAGCACATTTGTGTGCCCACTCATGCACACACATGCAGAGCTCCCTGGCATCTCTGGTGGCTCTTGGCTGTGTGAAGCCTTTCAGATATGCTTTGTGCGCTTACAAAGGTCTGGCCAGTCCGGCTTCAGGAACTGCATGAATGTGATAACAGGTCATTATACCACAGGTAGGAGAGCAGCTATGCTGGCTTGTAGGTATGTACCTCAGCTGGATGAGATCAGATAGCTTATCATTGACTTTTATCTTGGTGGCAAGGGTTAGGCAGTATGTTCAGCAGCAGCCCATGAGCTCTTTGTGATAAGGCTGAGGCACCCGTGCAGGAGGCTGGCTGCTGTGCACAGCTCTGCCATGGCCATGGAAGCCCCCTCCCAAAGGACACCAAAAGAACCATGGAGATAACTACCTTCCAAGAGAGTCATAGAATAGTTTGGGTTGGAAGGGTCCTTTCGAGGTCATGTACTCTGAACCCCTGCAATCAGCAGGCACATCCTCCACTTTACCTCATTGCTCAGAGCATCTACCACATTTCTGGGAAAGAGGTCCCACCTCTCCACAGCTCAGCTTTCAAATAATAAGTATCCCCTGATGACCACAGAATCACTGAATCAGCTAGGTTGGGAAAGATCATCGAGTCCAACCTTTAGAAAAGGAGGAAAATAAAACTAGTTACGACCAAATTATTCTTTCAAAGACACTCTTGTGATGGGGGGAGAGACGGAAGCACAAATACAGTCACAGATCAGTCAGTTGTTCCGCACAGAGACTGTATTGATGGTCATGTTAAAAATATCCAGATGGCTGTCAGCCAGAAACCATTTTGTATCTAAACCAGGATTTCATTTCCTTTTCCTTTCTTTAATTTTTGTTCCACTTTTTCTGAAGGACCCTTTCCATGATTCACTACATTGGCATTTACGATTCAGTTGTTCTGAGGCAGGGAGGGGGTTTTATCTGCTAAGGTGCTTACAGCAATGCTTTTCATGGCACTATACAGATGGACTCACAGGTACAATTCTTGTTCACTGCTGCAGAAAGAGTTGCACCAAGGAGCAAAAATCTCAGCGCATCACTTCTCCCTCCATCTCTGCAGGGAGCTGGTCTATCCTGAGGAAGAACAAAGGGTTGAAAATCGTATCATCCTGGAATGCTCAGGTTGGAAGGAACTGCTGGAAATTACCTGGTGTAACTTCCCCTTTGAAGCAGGGACTTATACTGAATTTTCCAACTTGTTAAGCATCACGGTAGGCATCCATGGAATGTTCTCCCATTTTCCAATGTGTCTTTTGATCTGGGGACACCAAAAACTGGACGAGGCCCATAACTGTGTAGAAGAGTGCAAGAACCCATTCCCTGCTCTGCCAGATATGCCCTCACTGTTTCAGCCCAGGAAAGGGCTTGCTTTTGCTGCTGCAGGGGCACACTGCTGACTCGGATTTGGGAAGCTGCATTTCTGCTGCTCAAAGACAGTTTGGGAGGCTAATTTCAGGGACAGGTGCATAGTAATATGCATGGACCTGCTTAGGAGCAAACATGTACTGAATCATTGACATATACCCAGTACAGCACTATAGCATAATCTATACTGATGCAATGAGAGTATTGCAAAAGAAGCAGAGGAATATAGAGGCCTTTTGTTCAGCAGCTTCAAGTACTTAAAATCATCATCCAGTGAGTTAAAGCTTTCCCTAAAAGCAGCCAGTTGTATTTCAGCCTATAAATACACTGCATTCCTCAAAAAGAATATAATAATCTGAAAGCTTTTACCAAAGGTCCTCAATTATCTTTTGGACATAATCTGACATTGCAGAATTTCATGACTTGGTGAACAGAGAGCAGGTAGCTCTTCCCTGGCATGTTGGTGGTCCTTTGCGAGACATGACAGCTGACTCCCTAATTAATCTTCAAAATGTCAGAGCCTGCTGGCAGTAATTGGGCCTGACGATTCAAGGGCTGATTAACTTTGAACCTTCCATTTTCTCTTGCTTCCTCCAGAGTTCGAGGTCACTTATTTACTTTCTTTTTACATGATTTTCAATGTTCTGGAGTGTGTCTGTTCGTATCTGCTCTTCGGGACATGCTGGTCAAGACTGAAGGCATTGGGCGTGTTTCACCTTGTGAATTGTCCTGGAGTATCTCGGCTACACATAAGAGAGCTGTTGTAAGCAGAGGGCTGGTCCATGGGGAGCAGTTTGTTGTGGGAGATGCTGGCTGCAGCCTCCTGGGGTCTCCTGTTTGCTAGGAGGTACCAGCAATATGCCGGAACAGGGAGCAGGTGGTTTTCCTGAGGCTAGGCATCCTGCAGAGTGGATCCAGTGTCATTCATCATCATCACCATCCCAGTGAGGCAGTGGGGAGCAGTTTTATGGGCCCCATAGCACTGCAGTTTCCACTGCTCAACTTTATGTGAGCAGTGTTACGTGTGCTACAACCTGCTGCCTCAGCGAGCTTCCGCTGGCCTCCTGCTTCAGGTCTTCTGGGGCTCGTGTCCCATTTGTCTTTCTCTCTCTGCAGTCTCACTTGACCCTTGGCTGAGAAAAGATGAAGGACTTCTGCAGCAGAGGCTCCAAATCCCACCCCCTGCTGCCTCACGTTGAATGACCTTGTGGCTATTACTAGAAATGCATTAAAAGCCTTTTCTCTGGTTGACAGGCTCAGTCTCTGGTCATGCATGGATACAGAGCACATCTTTGTAAGAGCAGCGTGTGTGTACATTCCCGACCTGATCCCTGCATCCCTTCGGTTTCCACATGGCCAGTTTACAAGGATGAGTGAGGCAAAGTGCTATTTGGGAGGCACGCCCCACAGGCACACCTGAACCGGCAGCCACAGGGCTGCCTGCAGGGTCTCTAGCAACAGGAGCCTGGGGATGGGAGCAGGGTCCTGCACCAGCCGGCACTGAACAAGTTCCCACCAGGCACAATGATGGGGCAGCAGCATCCCTCCTCTAACTCCCGCTGCTGGTGACAGGAGTCACAAGAGCCAAATGATTTCAGCCTCTTTCTGCCTCAGGAATGACTGTGCTGATTACATCTGTGTGAAAGAGTATAAGGAATGGAAAGGTAAACCTCTTAAATTGTAAACTATTTGGGGGAAAGAAAGGGTTTCCATCTGCTCAGGTCTGTGTACAACAAAGCTGTGATTCTGAGTGACTGAAATTAAACCACAGCAGCAGGCATTTCCCATTCAGCCATTAGCTTCAGACACACACGGCTCATACCTGAGCAGAAGGATCATCTGCGCCAGAGACCACGGGCTGGAAAAGCTGTATCTGATTTCTTTGCTCTGTTTTTTTAATCCTCATTTCCTCTCAGCTAGAGCTTTCTTACAGCTGCCACGTAACCCTCTCCAGACAATATCGAATCTGTCTGTCACAGACGTATCAAGATGTCCCTTGAGTATGGTACCGAGTGATAACTGACAACTGTCATTAAGCGCTGCTCCTCAAACGACAAGGCTCATTTTGTTAACCCTGTTGCATGGATTCAGCCTACAATCTCAGAAGGGGAAAAAAGTGACGTATGTTCACACAGGATTTATATAATGTCTTCTTCTATGATCCCTGTTATTTAGTAGCCCAGCAAAATGAAGACCATATGATGGTATTAACCATGTATTTCTCATATTTTTCGTTGGCTTGCTTTTAAGTGTCTGTGAAAGAAAAGAATGTTTGATCTTATTCAGGTTGCTTTCTTTGTCTAAATGTTATCCAAGTCACTTCAAGTTGTCTGAGTGAATGAAATAGACATGGAATATAAATGAAGAGGTTTATGAAAAGTTACTATCTTACAGTAAAGGGTGGTGGTGTAAAGCAAATACAATGAACTAGAGAGTAAATGGATGCATGAATCCTTTCCATACAGACATTGCAGTATTTCCTCTGCAGTTACGGCTCTCTTTGTTCACACTCTTCTATGAAAGCCATGTGAAAGCACTATTAATTTCTGTTTTCCCTGGTCACCTTCCTATGCTGCGCTGAATGACTCCATGCTGACAACACTTCAACACCACCAACTGAAATCAGCTCTGCTATGAATTAAACTCTTATTCAAGTTAGAGAAGTCAGGGGTTCATCAGACACAGGAATCCTATGTCAGAAGTAATAAGTCTTTTGTTCAGGCTAGAAAGGTTTCAGAAGTGTAAGGAAATCACTCCCACCAGCTTCCCTCCCTCAGTGTTGCACAGAAGGCACATGGCGACATGGCAGAAGACTGAAGGAGGGGGAATGACTTTGAGCAAAGAGCCTAGAGTTTATTGCCTTTATTTGCATTGCTGCAGCTTACATTTATTCTTGCTCCATTCCCTATTGCCCTGGCTACCTGGCCAGCTCTGGCAGACATGACAGCCTTTTGTGAGCAAGGGAGTAACTTCACATTGAGTGCTCTTATGCAGTGCTTCAGTATGCTGATGTTCTTCTGCCGTATGGCTGTATTCTTTTCCTCTGTGAACACGCTGTACCACACACAAAGGTGAAAATCAAGTGAGGACCATTTCTCTGAGATGTTGGTATCAGGGCAGGATGTTCCTGCGGTAAAGAAGTAATATGTTTTCCTTCCTTTTTGCTCTGAAAAATGCAGATCGTCACTCCAAAACATGTAGGTGCTTCCAGCAGCTGATATGACTGCCCCAGGAATTCTGTAGGCTTTTTGGATAATTTTCTTCCTGACTCTGTGTGAAATACTTCTCACAGTAAACCAGCATTCACCTTTGGATTTAGCCCAACTAATTTTCGGAAAGCAGTTTGTCTCCTCCCTGTCACAGATGTACTCGGACAAATTAGGGGGAAGATGAGGGTATCCGGGCTCTGGGCTGCAAGTGGCACATGAGTAAGTCCATCTAGATATGGATAACCTTGCTTTGTACTGGCTGCCAACAAATCAAACAAATCGGTGGCATTTTCACATGAAAGAACTTCACAGCATGGTTTAGTGGGAGGTGTCCCTGCCCATGGCAGGGGGGTTGGAACTAGATGATCTTAAGGTCTTTTTCAACCTGTACTATTCTATGATTCTATGATTCTATGTGCTCTGGAAATAACCAGGGAGGGGAGCAGCTACTTGAGTCACGTCTCTAGCAAGCACTATGCCTGCAGGGATCTGTATCTGGGTACTGCTACTTTTTCTCTCTTCACTCTCCATCAAATCCGTGACTTTTGTTGCATCTATGAGCAGAGCCAGACAATTTTCATTGTGCTTTAAAAGCTGGAGCAGTAGCATGCAGCAGTGAGCAGGACTGTTAATATTTACTCTGACTGCTGCTGTCTTCTCTGTTTTACAGAGCACCCCTGAAGGAGCACAGGAATAGCAATGGACCTTCTGCTGCTGTCTCCAGAGAGCAAAATGGTTTTGCAGGCACTTACATTTTGGTAAACAGAAACCCCAGCATCACCTGTAGTGATGTGAATTCACTTTCTCACAAGGGGCTCAAACACTGGTCTTTTCCTGATGCTGATGCAGATTTGTCCTTTCCCTCTCCTCCTGCACTCCAAGGACAAGCCGGAAGGTAACCAGAGAAGGCTTTCTCCTCTCCAAGACAGAAGGCATTCAGGGATGGTGCTGGGAGCCAAAGCCAGTGTGTAGCTTCTCTGGGTGTGAAATGTGGAGTTGAACACAGGGGAGAAAACCCTCATGGGTTCCTGCGTCTGGATCTCATTACAGAATTAACTAATTGAATTTTCTGCTTTGCCTATGCTTAGATTTTTAAAAGGCACAAGCACTTTCAGGTTTCAAAGTGAGAACCAGTAAATACGCTGGTACCAGAAGTGGCTTTCAGTTGCTTTTTATTGTCTTTAGTTTTGAGCAGAGTATTTTAGCTTCTGTAAAAGGAGGCACTGCCAGCTTTCACCATACAGCATCCACAAGCTACCCAGGGCTCTGTGCCATTGCCTTTCCCCTAACTTTGTGTTGTACAGATGAGACCATTATTTCCATAATGTACAAGTAAAAGCACATTGGTGGCATGGGTGTTTCCAGTGATTAATGCCAGAAAGGTTAGGCATGGATCCCTTGTTGAGATACCACTGCATTCTAGTGCAGATCACTTTGCTACTTTGCATAAAGTGGTTTATTCTAAGAGCAGTAAAGTGTTTTGTTGTTCTAATATTACAAAGGTTGTTTTATTCAGATGCACTAGCCAAAATCACTTGAGCATTCTGTTGTTCTCAGCCTGAGGCTTCTCACTGCTCAGCATGCAGCTGAGGAGCTGTTTTTCTGTGTATCAGCAGAGCAGGAATGCTCTGGCAGCAGGAATACCACAGTGCCACATCTCAGCTGAGAGGCAACCACTTCTAAAATTTATCTGGCATAAAGCACTTGTTTTATTGGAGAAGGGACAATAGCCTGTGCTGGCGGACCCAGAGCCACTAGGATTGTTTTAAGATTAAAATGTTAAGGTTGGGATTCCTATTACCTAAATATAGCTTTTCAGGAGTCCGGCATTTAATCTAAGGTAGCCATGTTGGTGGCCTGACTGGTCAGAGAAGAGGTGGGTTGCCAAAATGGGGTTCATCTATCCAAAGACAACTGCCAGAGCAGATGGAATGACTTGCCCTCTGCTCTTGCCTTTCTTTGTAGTTCATTTGAATTCTAAGGTAAACACTGGCCTGTCAGCTGGCTTCTGAGGGGAATCCACTTCCAAGAGCTCAAAGCTGCTGTAGAAGACTTCTCTCTGAATTGGGGAACTGATACCTTCTACATGAGATTATGTTGTTGGGGTGGTTTTTTTCAAACAGCATACTTGCAACAAATGTGAAACCTGTTAAGAAATTAACAGATGGGTTTTTTTTTTTTTTGGCTTGGTTTATTGGTTTTGTTTTGGTTTTGATGTATGTCAGTGTTTTCCGGGGGAGGTGTTTGGTCTGCAACAGCCTCATATCTCATAAAATATTGGTAAATGACCCCTCAAAAAAAGAACTCTGGTTCCCCTTTTGGGGAGAGAGGTTGGTCACAGACCTGAGAGCAGAAGGGTAAAAGAACAGGGCTCTTTGTGTCTCATCTCCCATTTGCTAACGAAACAAGTCTACCCAATAGTTAATTTGGTAGATTAACAAAAGAAGCTATCCCTGCAGAGCTGGAAGCAAGCTTCATTATGCCATGTCTTTAAAATTGCCAGCAAGTCTCTACAGGACCTAATTTAACACATTCATTTGCTCACAAAAGTGCTTGAACAACAACAAACCCGTCCTGTACAAGGACAAAGAAACTCTCTATTCTATTCTGAGCCAATCATAAAAGCAACTGTATCCTTCTCTGTTTTATTTGCATACATATCTGATTCTGTACAGCAAGTGAGAGTACCCACAAGACTTCTCTGAGGCCACAAAGTGCTTTGGCCTCTTAACTAAAACACCCCAAATGCCCTTCACTACAAGACCCCACCAAACCAGCCAATTACTTCTCCAACAACCTGAACTGCGCAGAGGGCCAAGCACCAGGCAGTGAAATTGGGGGAAAAGAAACAACTGCCTTTACTCATTTGCACATACATATGGTTTTATAAATATATATTTCGATATCTATATTTTTTTCTATGTTCACCTGTCTGATCAGCTCTTTTCTTTGGTCTCCCAAGGAGATGCTGTTCCCCAGTAGGGAAAAGTGGAAGCCCAGACTCTGTTGTAAGAATAATCTGATCAATATGAGACAAGAGCGTCCATCACACATTACTCCACCTTACACAAACTCTGTGACAATGAGAAAAGGTTACAAGCAGTGAGCGACTGTCCCCATGGGACTTCTGACTTCTGGTCACCGACTGTGTAAGAAAAGGGCAAGGAGTAATTCAGAGCCCCTGTTCTCCACAGCTTTGTAGCCAGGACTCAGTCTGGAAACAAGAGAGAAACAAGAGAAACCCAGACTGCCACACCAGGGATCTTACAAGCAGAAACCATGCTGAAACATCTGAGATGGACTTAAGCCAACCAATTGAGCTTGACATTTATACCAGACCACCTGAATAGCTCACTGATCTCCGGAATTTAGTTGCCAGAGTAGGTGCTTAAACCTGGTCTCCAAGGTCACGACACGCACAACCTGAGGGCTGCCTCATGCTCACAGGGAAAGAATGTCTTCTCCCCATCCTTGGGCAGTGGAATTCATCCCCATACACAATGCGTATGGTATATGCTTTCCCAGGAGACAATGGATCATCTCATCGTCTCAGCACAGGCAGATAAAGTACTGTGGGCTGTGCTTAGTTTCCACATGTAAACAGGACAGGATTAGCGATGTTCATGGGATTAAGCATGTGAAAAAAATACTTTTCCAGAAGAAGAAAAGAAAGAGTATGAGAATGGATGCTGGTGATGAGGAGACAGATGCACACTCTGCTAGCTGCTTAATGCAAACAAAAATGTTCAGGACAGGATTAAACACATGCTGCCCAAACTATTCAGCTACTTGTTCATCAACCTGTAAAACATCACATCAAATCATATTAAACTAATTGGAAATATTTTGAAGTGGGAAAAACAGTCTCACCTTATTCATTTTTTTGATTAATTTCTGAGTCTATAGAGATCTTGTCTCTGCCATCAGTTAAGTGCTCGTTCATATTATCTAGCATGTAAACCCATTTTAAAAAATCACCTGTCTGTAGATTAGAGGGTTGAATGAAAGGCTTAAATGCTGCAGAAATCAGCACATTCATTTATTTGTCAACATTGCCTGGTATAGAGATCCTGTGTTGCATCACTCAGATGCTCATTACCAAGAAGGAATGGCACTGCAGTCAGTGAAATGAAACTGAACCTAACGATGCATGCCAGCAGCAAAATTAATTGCTTTGCAAGAATGTATAAGCAAACTGTTTGTTTCCCCAAATGAGTACAGTGTCCAGTGTAACCCACCTTTCCTTCTAGTTACTCTTGATACAAGTTGCTACAGGCTGTTGTTTAAGGGCTCAACTGCAGAAAAGGACAAACAAACATGGCAAAGAAAAAAGCTTACCTCTTTGCATATAAAAATTCAAATTCTACAAAATATTGCCAATGGTTTAGAAAATACAAAAAATGCAATGATTGCTCTCACAGGTTCTTCTGTAATCTCAGAAGGGCACACACTGCTGTCACAGCTCACCAAGCAGGGAAGGGATGGTTCAGTGCTGGTCAGACTACAGCAAACACAAGATGCTCATCTCTGCACTCATCTTTCAACGCTGTACCTGTATTAGTTCCTGGACAGTGCATAAAGACTAAGCCAAAACCAGATGTAAGTATGGGCAGGGTAGTGTTAGTAAATGGCTGTGGTTTAACAAGAATCCTGAGTTAGTCCCTGAGTTTACTAATTGCTTAGCTACGTGTTCCTCTTTATTGCTCTTCTCCATCCTACAGGCAGCAAGATACACTAACTTAATAGTCTTGCATTTGCTTGCTCACACTGTTTTTCTCTTGTCTTTTTTAACCTGACTCATATTTGCAACATTTTAGGCTCATACGTGATCAGGAGTCACTAGTTGGTACTACTGGAGATGGTTTTGCAGATCTTATTTAAACTGACTTACTGAAGACCAATTCCTTCCTGACTAAATGTTTATGGCCAAAATCTATTTTCCTAAATGAGGTGTTTTTTCAAGACTGATGCGCGGATTCTGCCTGTAGGTTACATCTATGCAAGCAAGCAGCCAGGAGCCTTGTAAATCCAAAATCAATCTGTGGAGAAGTCTGCCTATATTATTAAGTTTACTGGGATCCTAGAAAGAATTGTAAAGGTCTGATACACTAGGGAGCTGGAAAAGTCAAAGCAGCGTGAGAGCTCTGCTGGATCACTGGCAGCCTACAGAAATGTGCTGCTTTGAAAATCAGTTCTTCACCAAAAGGTTTGAGAGCATATATTGCCTGCAAAAGCTAAAATGGAAATGCATTTTTTATTTCATCATGCTACACACAGCAATCAGGGATAGAACAATTCAGTCTGATGACAGTTTTCATTCCTTTTCTTTTAGGGGAGGAAAAAATACTGAATAGCTTTTTGTTTTTCAGTACTTGCCTTGTTCTTCTACTCTAATATGCAGCTTTTGCCTGCTTTTTCAACTGCCACTTATGCACTTTCTAAAGCACAGGAAAATTAGTTTTTCATACAAAAGGGAAGAGGTGTTTCATAAATAAGGATAAGCAGGAGTTCACTTTTACTGCAGTCATTTGTCACAGAAAGGGCAGGGAAAGTGAACAAGATCTTTGTTTGGTGGCATTTTTAATATTCTTGAAAATACCCTGTAATATTCTGTGTAACCAGTCTCTGTTTAAGAACTACCTCTTGCTGCATCTACAGAGAAATCTGCAACAGTAAAATAGAAGGGACAGCCATTTTACATGGCATATTAAAGCTATGAAGAAAGAGATCTAGACGTGCTTTCTCCAAGCTTTCATGTGCTCTTCTTGTTCTCTTCGTAGAATCACAGAATCATAGAATGGTTAGGGTTTGAAAGGACCTTCAGATCATCTAGTTCCACTCCCCTGACATAGGCAGGAACTCCTCACACTAGACCAGGTTTCTCAAGCCCCTGTCCAAACTGGAATTAAACACCTCCAGGGATGGAGTATTTGCCATTTCTTTGGGCAACCCATTCCACTGCCTTACCACCCTAACAGTAAAGAACTTCCTCCTTATATCCAACTTAAATCTCCCCTGTTTAAGTTTTAACCATTTAACCCTTGTCCTATCACTACAGTCCCTGATGAAGAGTCCCCCTCCAGCATCCCTATAGGCCCCCTTCAGATACCGGAAGGCTGCTTTGAGGTCTCCATGCAGCTTTCTCTTCTCCAGGCTGAACAGCCCCAACTTTCTCATCCTGTCTTCATACGGGAGGTGCTCCAGTCCCATGATCATCCTCATGTCCCTCTCTGGACTTGTTCCAACAGTACCAGGTCCTTTTTTTGGTTGAGGACACCAGAACTGCACACAGTGCTCCAAGTAAGGTCTCACAAGAGCAGGGGGGGGAGAATCAACAAGCAATTCAACAAGCCTTTAACGATCAGCTCCCTCATGTATCCTTAGCGTCCTATATAAGGATCCTCCTGGAAAAATGAAAGGTTTTCAGACCTGACGCAACTCTAATTCGCATCATAGGACTCTGCCCATATAGTTTAATAGCAGTCAGGCTGAGCTCCAAGGACCTGACATTGCAGACTCTGTAGCACATGCTGTGATCACTGAGTAGCCTCATTTAGCAGAACAGCCAGCTCATAACCTTCTCACCTCTCTCGAGCACTGAGGTGTTTTATGTGATGCCATGATTGTAACATTTCCAAAGTTACTTCATCATTCATCAGTTTGAAACCCGAGTTAATTAGGTGACAATAGCAAGTTTTGTGTTGCAAAGGAAACAAAAGAAGAACATTTTCTTGCCTCGAGGTGATTATTATTTAAGCCTCGATCCTGCCAAAGTTTATGCACCTGCTTAAGTACGCAACTAGTTCTGCTTGCTGTTAAGTAACTCGTTCAGCTTGTGCCCGCTGGCTCCAGCCATAGCAGTACTGATTTGATGCTGAAGGTCCTGCATAAATGTTTGCAGAAGCCATGGCACTGGATCTCGGCACTGTGGTGTGAGAGCTGTGCCAAAAAAATGCCAGTGTCTGGGTGGGCTGGTGCACAATCGCCCTGAGCAACATATCATGGGTAACTTTCCTGCTAAGCAGTGTGTGGAGCTGAAAACACTGCCTTGATGGGAAGAAGTAGAAGAAATTAGAGGGAGATTCATCATGGTTATCTTCAGCTGTATAAGAAGTAAGCATCTAGTCTCAACTAATTGTACAGGCTTTTTTAATAGTCAGTAGAGTGAAGTTATGAGTCTTATCTAAGAGGTCAAGATGGAGGACATAGCTTGCTCCAGTATGTGGAGAGCTGATAGAAGCTGGACCAAGTAGCTTAGATAGGATGTCAAATATTTTTAGAAGACTAAATTTAGGTCAGTTGAATCCCACCCTTAGAGCCTGATGAAGGGAACCTGCAAATGTGGTGGAAGTTTTTGCACATGGGACAAACATTAACACTACTGCCTCTCATTCATTTGTTGTGCCCACAGCTGGCACACAAGACACCAGCCCATTGGCAGGGCTGAATGACTCGCAACATAAGTGAGTAATGAAACAACTGTCTGACAAATTCTCCTTTCATTTACCTTTTAACTAAAATAATTTTAATAAATCAATAAAACTAATAAAAGCAAATAAAGCTCTTTCATAGCAACTACACATACACAGAACAAACTCAAATGTGGTAAAACTTGTCCAGGCTTTCAGACTCTGTTGGTCTCTTGCTGACAGTAAACCAATTAGACGATTTTTAATGCTGGCTATTTTGGGAGTACTCACCTATACTACACAAACTCCTGTTACTGTCCACATAGGCTTTGGGACTGGAATGAGAAAGGGAGGCTAGAATTAAATCAGGCCCTCTTGGGTTTTAAGGTCATGATGAGCGAAAGTGAAAATAGAGAAAAAAATCAATCCTAACACTGGCAGCACTCAGGACCCAGGTGACTGAGCTTGGAAGAAACATGGAATGCAGTCTCCTATTAATTTGCCCAGTCCCTCTCTCACTGTATTGTAAACCAGGAATCATTCAGATTATGTCAATGGAGTCAAACTCATATAAACTTAGTGCAAGATTTCAATGCAGCCCAAAGTCCCTCGCTAAAAAAAATCCTGCATGCAAGACTCCATCCCCCCCAGCTATTTTTTTTCTGTATTTTCCCTTTTAAAACTGAAAGAAAGAGGACCATTCAGCAAAACAAAAAGCAGCTATTCAGTGTTTCATATACTGACAACATTCATCCTCAGGAAGTCTTTGTCGATTGTGCCTCACATGTATAGTAATAAATTAAAGAAACACAAAACTCTGGTGTCTCCATATCCTATAGATGACATGAGACTATTGTCCTGCTATGTTGAAACAATGCACCACTGCTCATGGAGAGCCTCCCCAACAACAGTAACCAGCAACCAGAGGTCAAGCAACCTCTTTAGCCAATTAAAAATAGCATTTCTAGACACTGCTTCATTCAGATATTGTTTCTGGTTTGGAGACTAATGAATGATAGAAAATAAGGCAGATGAAGTGTTATATTACATTGACAATGTATATAAACAATTATCTCAGCACAAATTCTGAGATGGGTTTTTGTTTCAGTTCAAGTGGCATACAATCAGATTTGAGTGTAATCTATCTGAGTGCTACAGACAATTGAAAAAATGCTCAGAGAATTAATAAGCATGTGGGCATATAGACTTAGAGCTTATATAAACATATATTTATTAATATGTACCCATCCATATAAATAACAGCCTTAAATAAGACATATTTATGAACATCCTCAAATTTGAAAACCTAAAGAGTTCTAATGTAGTGTAGATAACAGACACAAATACCAAACAAGCAAGAATGATTTCTTACTTCAATTTACTATTTTTAGTACTAATTTTATAAGTGGTAAACATGAGCTATAATGGGAGACCACTAATGTTAGGTGCCCACTGGAGACCTTTACAGAAAAAAAATACAGAAATAAATTAACCTAGCTGCCTGGTAATGTAAAAACCCATCCTGCTGTACTCAGCAGGACAGAGCGATGATAAACTGCAGTCCATGCTCCAGGGTCCCTGATGAGTTTGGCTCTGCACAGATAGTAGGCTACACTAACCCTTGGGCTGCAGCAGCTCCTCTGAAGCATAAATGAAAGCTGAGATCCTGGTGGCACCAACAAGCACTATGAGCTTTAGCTCTCTTGTTTAACAGTTTTACAAAGCCATTTTTCTTCTACATCCTTGTTTGGACTGGGAGTAATTTCTGGTGCTCTTTTTCTGTCCTTCTTGAACATTAACTATGCGTTTTTTCTTTATTTTCTAGACAATTTCATTGGCAATGTTGAGTTTTGTAGCAGACGTTCCCCAAAGTCACAGATTCTTGTTCCTTTTTCTGCAGAGCTGTCATTTAATTTGATATGGCTCTTTCGGGGGTCTTTGACTTCCCACTTCTCTGCAAATTTTAACAATTTGTACCCCCACAACCATTATGACCTTATGATAAATTACAGGAAAAATAACCCTTTTGCTAAATCATAGGAAAAATAATACTTACGATAAATTATAGGCATTTATAATTTCCACATACTTCATTTCATGATATTAAAGAGCATTTTACTGCCTTGTTTTGTAAATCCTTTGCTAAATCCAAATTTCAAATTCAGAGCTTGAACATTATTTCAGTATTTCCCTTAGTTATTCCTTGTTGTCATGAAGCTGATCCAGGTTGGATGCTTCTGTGCTAAAAGTTCTCCTACCTGTTTCTCATCTATTCTACAATGAAGAACCTCTTCTAATTGTTTTCAAGGTTATTTTTCAGTACAGATTGGACAGACGTATCTGTTAATTCCTAGATGCACAGATAGTTAAGCCACCACAAGAACAGTGGTGATTGGAGCCTCCTCCAAAAGAGGCCTGAGGACTTCTTGTTCTTACTCATGTTATTCTTTCCTTCTCCTTATTCCACCTTTGTACCCTCCTCTATCAGTTTTCACCCCTGCTCTTAGGAGTTCCCACAATTAATGACATCAGTAACTGTAACACCACTACACATATCTCTGCTACACCTGTTAGACTGGCAGAGTTCCTGCCTGGTTCAGCTTTAACAGGCAGGTCAGGAATAACCTCTGGCACTAACACCTTGTAGTTTCCTGTTGTCTTCTGTTTGTACAAGGGTATTGCAAGTGTGAGAGGGGGAAACAAATCCTTAAATCATATTGGAGCATTCAGCTGCACGATGTGAGTTGTTTTAAAGAGGTTTGCATTTTTAATTTCCAGCAAGATTGGTCAGATGAACAACTTAAAAAGTAAATAAATAAACCACGATTCTGGCCTGCGGTGTGTATTATAAACTATACAAAACCTCAGAGGTCCTTTTGTTGCCTTCCTGCTGGCTCTGAGGCAGGTGAGAACTGCTAAATGCTGTTCCCAGAAGCCTGCTGGCATCAACA
The DNA here is from genome assembly GCA_025447955.1 of Psilopsiagon aurifrons. NCBI lineage: Eukaryota > Metazoa > Chordata > Aves > Psittaciformes > Psittacidae > Psilopsiagon > Psilopsiagon aurifrons. The sequence continues at coordinate 34,859 of JAOEHY010038055.1, forward strand.
GAAAGGCTGGTAGGACCTGCATACCGGTTTGACTTGACACAGAAGCAGCAAACAGGCAAAAATCAATGTTCTTCCAAAGGGAAAGAAATGAGTTTAATATGAAAAAATATCTGAAAACACAAAATATGAGATTTCTCCAAAGGCCAGCACAAGAAACCAACAGCACACAGGAGCAGACTACTGGTGGCAAGCACACTGCAGGACCCAGCCCTCATTTTTAGTGCAACTTTTTGCCTGAACACTCCCTTGTAAGGGGCCTGAATTCAACAAGACTGAGTCATACCAGGTAAATTAAATGCAAAGTTGGCTTTGTAAGACTTTATAAAAAAATGCCCATGTATTTCTACAAAGGCATTAAAAGTATCCTGTTGAGTAACCTGGTGTGTCCTTGCTGCCCTGGATGTCTTGCTCTGTGGCTGCCAGAGAGGAAAGAATCTTGATCTGTCCCATGGCCAAAACCCAGAGAATTAAACCCTTTGTCTCAGGAGACTTTCACCTTCTCAGGCTGATCTGAAAATCTGGAAAGAAATCAGAAACAGTGGATGCTCTTTCCTTAAAAGAAATTTCACGGTGGTGTGTGTTCCTCCTCCTGAAGATGCTCCTGTTCACAGACTGCCTCAAAGGGAAAAACACTGGAGCACAGGAGAGGGATGAAAGTTTTAATGTTGGTCTTGGAGCGTAGGTTTCACGTGCTCTCTCAACCCCAACAGTAACAACTGTTGGGACAGAGTGCGGCTCTTTTGAAAAATGGCAATTCTGCCATTAAGGCTATAAAAGACATAGGAGATGAGGTTTTGTGCTTCAGGGCATAAAACAGCCTCTCTAGCAGCCTTGGCAGCAGTGGAAACTTAGCAAACAAGAAGATTATAACATGACTGTCCATTGTGGGGGTTTTGTGTGTCTTTCTCTGAAGCATTTGATGCGGGCCACTACTGGAGACAGGATATCACATTGGCTGGACTACTAATCTGATTTATAATAACAGACCTTTTATTCCTATTAAGCACGTCTCAGTACAGAGTCAGGTTTCAACTAGTACTGATGGCCATGAAACACTAAAGCCGCAGCCCAATCTGCTCATAGGTATCTGGCACAATTCTTCTCAAAGGGAATAGAGCACGGCAAAATTCTACTTACTTACTCATGCCCTGTCATATTTTTCAAATAAGGAGCAAAATATCAGTTGCATACTTCATCATTTTTCCTCATAAATTGCCAAAGTAATGAAGATGAATGATTCTGTACCCGGACAGCTAAATTCATGTAACAATTCTGCAAGGAAGACTTAATGGAAATGAGATTTGTGTATCCGAGTACAGGATTAGGTCCCAAAAAGCAGAATAGCCTTCTTGGCTCTCTATGTTGCTAGCAATCCTCTCGAACAGCGCTCCCCTTTTTTGCTTGCTCCTTGGATGTGGGAAAGATTTGTTTTCAGATGTGTATGCCTTACCTGCAAGCTGATCCCAGACTCAGCAGGCAGCGACACTTCTGCAGGATCCCTTGTTCCTGCCATCTACTGCTGACCACAACTCATTTCCTCTCTGTGCAAATGTGAAATGAATACTATCATAACAGCCTTTCTTAATACACCCCAAAGAGAAAAGATCTTTTTCAGTTTGATATTTGACCATGCTGCATTTCAAATACATGACCTTACCTCTACAGAACTGGTGGGATTTACCCTATCATCACATGTAGTACAGATCACTGTGCAGCACTTCTTTTTATTAATTTGCCCAGCAGAAAATCAACCTAAAATGATCCCCTCAATTTGTGTTGGGTCATCATAGCTGACAGACAGTGGAAAAAATTTATGTCAACTGTTGAGTAAACCCAGCACTATGAACTTTCCAGGGCAGAAACTAACGTATGCTTGTACTGTGCTATGCCTAATACAGTGCCATTCTGGCCTGCAGTCATAATGGTAGATTCAAATACGCAATGATAATTAATAAAGGTAACTCTTCATGCCATCTCTTGGGCAGCACAACTGCACATTGTAGAGAGGAGCTGATCCTCATTTATACAACACTTGTCAGAAAAGTTGACCAACTCGCGTGCAAACCGAGTAGCAAGGACAATCCCCTCTCTACTCCTGTACCTACTGCTTCATCAACACAAGATGTATGATCCTTCCTTTTAACAGACTGTTAACTAGAGACAAAGAAGCAAAACCTATACAGTCATGCTGACTTAGGCTCTATGTCTTCTGTATTCTTTCCTACGGTTATGCTGTATGTGTGTGCTTATCTTTGTGCGACACAGATGAGCTCATCCTCCTAAATAATTTAGAAGAGCCATCTCCAATGCAGCGGATGTGCCCTGCTGCTGCCTGCTTGCCTTTTTGGCCTCTCATCCAGCTTGCCTGTGCTTGCTGATATCCTTACTTGTCTGACTTGCTTGAGAACATGGACTTCTTAATGCTCAATCGAAGGGTACTTCCATACAACCTTTGGCAAGTCACTCTGTGAACTGTAAATGATTACAAAGCTCTGCTGTCTGTCCTGCCTTCTTGTAGCAGAGGTGCTGGGAAGAGCCATGCACGTCAGCAGCCACAGCGCAGCCAAGGACACAATTCCCAGTTGCCACCAACTTCACAGAATCACAGAATATTTAGGGTTGGAAAGGACCTTAAGATCATCTCATTCCAACCTCCCTGCCATGGGCAGGGACTCCTCGCACTAAACCATGTCGCCCAAGGCTCTGTCCAACCTGGCTTTGAACACCTCCAGGAATGGAGCATTCACAACTTCCTTGGGCAACCCATTCCAGTGCCTCACCACCCTTACAGTAAATAACTTCCTCCTTATACCCAGTCCAACCTTCCCCTGTTTAAGTTTTAACCTGCTACCGCTTGTCCTGCCACTATAGTCCCTAAGGAAGAGTTGCTCCCCAGCATCCTTCTGGGCCCCTTTCAGATCCTGGAAGGCTGCTATGAGGTCTCCACGCAGCCTTTCAGTTTACATGAGGAGACAGATGTGAGCTGCAATGCCTGAAAAGCAGTTGTAGTGCCTATTCTCTTGTCCCTGTTGCAAGTATGCTAGAGGGAAGGGCATGGGCAGGGGAATTACCCTGAGATCATTTCGAGGTACCTGTACAGGGCCGCTGTCTGCATGGAGTGAAAGGCTGGTCTGCAAGGTGGCCATGAGCAGATCTCAAGAGCCTATTTAAACTTAAGCTGTTGTATGTAAGGGTTTTTAATTTTGGTGGGGTTTTTTGTTTTGTTTTGGGTTGGTTGTGGGGTTTTTTTGAAAAAAGTCAGCATTAATAACATTCTAAGTATAAACTCTATTCAGGGAGATCTATTTATGATTCTTCAGTCTGTCCCTGATTTAACCAGAAAGTCATATGTGCCTGGGAATGTGTATTATTTGGGGTAGAGAGACATTCTTCAGGGCTTATCCCCTGGGCTGTCATCTATGAGCATTTCTGTTTAGATGCTTTATAAAAGTAAAAAACAAAACCAAATAACCAAGAATGGGGAAGCCCTGCACTTGATTTGTCCCTCAGGGACACCCAATTGGAGAAGAACTAAGCAATGTTTCAACATTATGCTATTACTCCTATGAACACAAGCTTTTTTATCCTATTGGTGGCTAGAAGACCTGACTGGGATTGGGAATGAAGATATCAGGAACCATACAAACATTTATCAGGGGAGAGTCACGGTTACAGCATCACTGGGCTTGGAAGCGACCGCTGGAGGCCATCTACTCCAACCTCTTGCCAGCACAGGTTGCCCGTGTCCAGTTCAGTTTTGAGTATATGCCCATTTTCCAGTTCAGTTACAGGTTCCACAGCCTCTCTGGGCAACCTATGTCAATATTCAGTCACCCTCCCAGTGAAACAAGCCTTTTGCCATGTTCAGACTGAATTTACTGGTTTTGATCTCGTCTCCATTGCCTTGTTCTGTCAGTAGGCACCACTCAGGAGAGCCTGGCTTCCTCACCTTCATTCCCTGCCACCAGGCACTTACACTGATGAAATCCCTCTGAGACCTCTCTTCCTGAGGCCCAACAGTGCCAGCTCTCATCCTCTTCTCCTGTGAGACATGCCCCAGTCACTGCCTCCCAAAAATGTACTGCCTAAGCAAACTAGGCTGACAAGAGAGGGGATGACACAACATGTGACCCTCAGAGAGGCCTGCATGCAGGGCCACTTCTGCTGGCCTCCAGCTCTTCTCCCAGGCATTGAACATGGCTGCTTGTGGTAAATCATTCTGCTGAAGTCAGTTGCTTTGTGCTATTTTGGAGCAAAGAATAAAGAAGGGACTTACAGCCTCAGCAAGGGACATTCTCTTGCCAGAGGCTGCCTCTGCTGCACGAAGTCCCAAAGAGGAAAGGCAGTCTCAAACTTTTAGTATTAAAAGGCACAACTCGGTCTTAATTTCCTGTGGTTTTACATGAGATCTGCCCCAGAAGGAACGGGGCTGCCTCTGTCATGTGCTCCATCTACTTGGTTTTCCTGGTTTCCACTTTTTCTCTTGGACAGCTTTGCGGTCACCGGGAGCAGCCTGGAATGAGGAGTAAAACACCCATTACACACAGCATTTCAGATAATGTGTGGGAATCTCGCAGGAGCTTTATGTTAATAAAATTACATAGCTTTGGGGGAAAAAAAAAGATCAAGAGCCTTGATATTTCAGAATCTAAAAAACAGTGCGAGAAACGAGAAATACAAAAAATGTACTCGTCACACTTGCAGATCTGGGGTGCGAAAAATTAAACCCCTAACGTGAACATTTATTTACGGGAAGCCGTACAGAAGCAGCGCTCGGGCCCACACGCTGAGGAGGGGATCCCTGGAGGAAGGACCGCAAGGGCAACCCCCAGTACCCCGAGGGGCCGCGGCCGCCCCCGGTTACAAGCGGGTCGACGCGGTACGCGCCCGGCGGTCGGTGCC
>JAOEHY010038060.1:0-28543 GCA_025447955.1 Psilopsiagon aurifrons
TCAAATTCCCTTTCCCTCTCTTCCCCCCCTTTTTGTGTTGCTTTGATTTCTGTATTACGAAAATGTCCATTATTCTAAGAACATTTTAATATCAGGAGTTCCAGGAGTTACCAGATTCTTTCATTACAATGCACTCTTCCTCTCAATCCTGGAAGAGCTATTTTCATCCATCCCCTAGTACCAGGCTTCACATTTAATTGTCTATCTGATCTGTTTGTGATTATTACTGCAATCAGCCCCCTTCCTTCTTGGCCTAATTAATTAGAAGAGTCCTAATGATTTTCTTCTGGAAGCACAAAAATAACTTTGGGCAGGTAGAAACCAAGGAAAAAGAGATTCCAGATCAAGATGTTTTCTGTGCTCCCGTCATACCTTGTTCGCACATCTACAACATATATAGCAATTCTTTATGTGAGTAATGCAGCGTAACAGTTCAATGTGTAAGCACCTGTGTTTCCTCAGTAGCAATATATATGTCTCAAAGCTGAAAATAGTCTGGAGCATTGTCTCTGTGTTGCCGTAAATCAGATGTATTTGTCTCTGCTGTGAAGATCCTGTTTCCTGTAATTTGGTGGTTGGTAAGCACAGTCCTGGCTTGATGTCTTGTGGTGACTTCTGCAAATATCATAGAATCATAGAATAGTTAGGGTTGGAAAAGACCTTAAGATTATCCAGTTCCAACCCCCCTGCCATGGGCAGGGACACCTCACACTAAGCCATGTCACCCAAGGCTTTGTCCAACCATGCCAGTGCTTCCTAGATTAATGTGTACATGCAGAGTGATTGCAGGAAAAATGCTATGATGGAAATGCATTCAATAGCTTTATGCTGTACTGTTTCATCTAAACTCCTGAGTGGAGGTTTCATTATTTCACGCTGGTTAATCAGTGCAGGGGTAAAGTAAGGGGGAAGGATTGAACTTGATCAGGACAACATGCAAAAGGCAGTAGAGGGTTCCAAGAGGTGCCCAGCTCCTCAGATAACTGAAGTCTGGAGTTTTGCTTATCTTTTCAGTTAGGGCTTTTTGGATTCCAATGTAAGAACCATACAGAAAATAGTTTGGAAGACACAGATGATCCTATTCTCTCAATAGTTCAGTGTAAGGTAACATATGTCATTCCCTTTTATCATGTGTAATCAATGTTACATTTACTGCAGCATGACTTTCAAAGTGATTAAGGACCTGGTGGGGACATTAACAATGTAAAACTTTATTTGCACTTACACTAATGATTTTATAATGAGAGTTTTACTATATTAATGAGGACTGCTGAGAGAAGAAAGGAAAAAAAATTCTGAAACTCCCCTAATGTCTTGCTTTAACGGAGTACTGTTTGCTAGCACTTTGTTGGCGTAGGTGCTTATTTGTGTATAGGCAAATACGGGCATTTGGAACTGTTAGTTACTGAGTGCTCAGTATTATTTTTGGTAATAGCGATATTGAAATATTTTAGAAGGGTTTTATGGAAAATTATTTATTTATACAATTCAGAGGGGAGAGAAAAGTTTTTAAAATAGCTGCATTTGTATCACCATGGTTCCATATCTCAGTAACAAAATATGGGATAAAAATACCTGTGAGAGCAGCTTACCTTTAGGCAAATGTATCCAGAAATACCATGAACTTCCTGCTCCTTGTTGTTTCAGTGAGTTACAAACTTTTTTAACTGGAACAGGAAACTTGCAAAGGGAGAGCTTTTGCCTACTGGGTCCAAACACTGGCAGGACCTTCCAAGAACAGGAATTAGCCTTGCATTTGAGTTCTGAAAAGCAACATCAGCTGCTTATTACTACTTCCAGATGTTGCCTAAAGGAGAAATTAAAAAGCAAACCAGGAAACCCCTTCCAAAACCAAACTGAGTTATTGGAATGGACAGCACTTGACACAAGTTTTGTCCAATACTAAGCAGTAATAATGTAAGAAATGAAGTAGCTCCACTCAACACTTTGATTTTTGCAGTGCAGCTCTGAGGCTGCCCTCATGTAAGTACTTATGCCAGCAGTTTGCTATATTTTCACACAATAGTTTTTCCTAAACTCTTCTCTAAAGTAGAGATCAAAATATGTCATCTTTCTTGTTGCTGCATCAAGTATAACCCTGGCATGAAAAATGAAGATGTTAGTAAAACAGACAAGCACACTGAGAATGCAGTAATCGATTTGATAATTTAAGGCAAAAGTATTGCAAAACCTATCTATATTGTTTTCATTCTGTCTATTTAATGGCTTCACCTAAATTCTCTTGCCTTGATTTCCCTCCAATGGACTATCACAGGTACTACCAGCAAGTTGGTTTTCCTGTAATTTCTGCAAATGCTCACTCACAGTAATTAGGTTTCTTGGCAGACAGCCCTAAATGTCAGCTTGCTGTCAAGAGATTGAATGTTATTGCATCTTACTTCAACACACATGGTGTGACCTGTATTAGTTAGGATTGCTATGAATAGAGTTTGGAAAATTAAGGATGCATTTAGGCATTGTGGGACCTTAAGTCTCCCTAAGTAAGCAGAGGTTTGCAGCATGAATGTCTGGGACAGGAGCAGGTAAAAATATCAGGTTCTTCCAAAATCCCTCATTCTTAAACAGGCAGTGCTCTACACTAAATAACTCAGGTGGTGCTGCTGGAAAAGATGTTTCAGTGGGAGAGGCAAGTGACACTAGGTGGAATTGTAAGAATGGACTGGCTGTCGACTGGGATCTGCAGTGCCAGAAAGCAGGACCTGGAGGAGCGAGAGCCCAAAGTCCAAATTCTTTTGAGGCCTTTTCCTAACAGCATAAATCTTGATTAAAGTACAGTGGACTCTGAAAACTGTAGCTCTTCTTCAGCTATGACATATATGATTTATAGCTCTGAATCAAGTATTCCTTAGGTGTATCTTCCAAGGACTACTAAAGTGAAGTCAAAGATAAGAGTTGAATTCAGAGGTATTTTTATCAGGCTTTAGAGGACAAAAGAGACCCTCACAATCCAGCTGGATCTAAAGAAAATAATTCTGTTGGCTTCAGTGAGTGAGAACCCTCAGTTCTAGGGGTTTTTTTATAGTTTGATACATACAAAACAATGATTTTAGGCAATGACCTGTATTTTCAGAAGTTATCTACAGCATAGTATTGCTATTGGACTGAATGAGCGGATCTCTGTAAAGGGTTCTGTTGAAATCAGTAGTTCTTTCTGATAGAATCATAGAATTGTTAGGGTTGGAAAGTACCCTAAGATTAGTTGCAACCCCCCTGCCATGGTGAAGGCTGATTTTAATATATGTACTGTAACAATGCAGCAGCATGAAATAATTTCTTAAAAATGGGTTTAAGTAGCCTATTTCAAACTATGCTGATGTTGAACTTGCCGTACCCTCTAATTAAGCTTTGTATCAGGCTGGTTCTTCACTAATTTACCTCTTTAAAAAAACTTTAAGTGAGAATCTTCTTGCACAAGTTACCAGAAATAGGTCACAATCTAAAACTTTAACTTTTCAGTTTAGCGAATGTAAATATTTATAGTCTTGGAAAATAGATGTTGTCATTTCCCATCTACAGCTCTGTATAAACAGAGCATTTAAGTGGAAATGCAAATGTTCTTTCTCGTGTACTTCTGTGAACACCTGAAAGATATATAACAGTAAAGTGCATGTTTTTCAAAGGATTTCTTGAAATCAGTTTAAACTTCTCTGAAGATTCTAGCAGGAGGCAGCTGAAAAGAAATGAAGAAGAGTCGTGCCAAGGAAATTATATTACTGTCATTGTTAATTTGCTTTAAATGACTGTGAAAAGAAGTAGTCTATTTGCTGTTAAAATTTCCCATTGGCTTGCAACCAAGTGGTGAATATTATGTTTTATAGACTCTGACATGAAGTCTGTGTTTAAATATTTATCTTTTGAACAGCTATGTTTACAGCTAAAACCTTCCTCCAACTTAAACTTTAGCAATAACATGATCTGTTCCTCTTCTGAAGCTATCTCAGGTAAAAATACGTTAGCAGGTCAGGTTTTATGCAGGTCTTCAGATCTCTCGCATTATTTTTTCAAATGGAGGTCAGTACTTTAAAGATCAGGGTGAAAATGTCTGCAGTATACTACATTCACCTTTGCTCTCAAATCTGTTGGCACAGTTCGGGCTTTACCATAGAACATCGCTCAGTATCGACAGTATTGTGCATTAGCTTCACTGTTGGGTTTTGAATGAAGAAGAGTCATCGGTCTTATCGATGTCCTGTGAATCTGCCAGCTTTCAAAGCCTTTTTCTAGTCCTCCCCATTGCCACTGCTGTTTATGGTGTTCAGGCTGCCACTTCAAAGCCATCAGTTTAAGTCTGCTGACAGCATGGATGGAGGGCAGGCCACAGCTGAAGTGATCAAAATACATGGCTGTGCTTCTGGCTAAGAGATAATTAAGTCAATAAATTGAGCTTGTTTTTCTTCTCCATAATACTTTTATTTTCTAAACTGCAAAATATGTGTGAGTTCCAAAATGAGCAACCAGAATGCCCTGTGGAGCTTTGCTGAATAAGAGACTAGTGCTTTCCCCCCTGTGCTATGTAAAGGAAGCGTTGAAAAGTGTCTACTGTCATATAAAGGAGCCTTTAAATTTATTGTGTCTGTGATTGTGGTTCAGGGAACATGTTTGAGCAGGTATAAATTTTGGTGGAGAGTCAGTTGGGCCTCATAAAGATGCCACTAGGAAGCCTGCAACTCTTGAGTACTAAACTTGTTAGTGTTATAATATCAGGGGAAGATATAAATCTGTTTTACGTGGTGCATCTATCCCGTGCACATGTGAGTTTGTTTGTCACTAGATGCTGTTGTTACAATGTCAGTCGTAATGAAATTGGGAAAGATTAAGCAGGATAATCCTATTTTAAAAAGCAAATTCCTTACAATCCAGAGAAGGACCAAAGTAGAGCCCTGTCAGTCTTGGGAGGTCTGGCGGGATGCAGGGTGGCAGCAGGGGCAGGGATGGTTTGAGCCAGGTCACCAGTTGTGGCAGAGGATGGTGTAGGAAGACAGAGTGAAGTCCTTTGCATTTCCAGATCTCAGTCTTCAAGCAGCCTTTACCGTCTGGGTGTGGGCTACAATCACAGATCCTCAGAAGCAGCTGGGGGACTATATTTAATATCTTCACCTGGATCACTGAAATCAAAATGCCTTTTTGAATTAGGCTCCAAATTCTGCTTTGGCATTCAAAGGCACTTTTCCTAATCGTGAATGTTTAAGGGCAAATACTTGCAAGATTTCTTTTTGCATAATTTTTTTGTTAAAGTGATTCCTCCTGTTGGAACTGCGAGGTGATTTACAGTATCAGCATGTACCAATGAGCCACTCTGAATGGCAAGCCCTTACTTTGCTTCAGGTTTTTCATCTCCACTGCTAGTGAAACAAATTGATCGATAGCAATTAGTCTTATTAATAGCACAAATGGTAGCCTTATGCTGAATAGGTTCTGCAGGCTTTGTCTGATTGAATTTATTTGTGTCTTCCTAGGTTAATCAAGAATTTCAAAGAAAGGTGCTCAGGGAATACTAAATTCTTTTCGCCTATCAGTATTCTGAACAGCCTTTTCTAGCTATCCAGACTCACTTGAGCTGATGTACATGTATTGCAGGAGGTATTTACTGCCCAAGTAGATTTTTGGGTTTTGTAAATGCAGTCTTCTTGCAATTAATAAAGCTCTTAGGAGATGCTTTTGCAGGGTGCAGTGTCCTTCATAGAAATGCCAAAGTCATTCCACAAAGGAATTTAACACTTTAGGAAGATATGGAAGAAAAAAACCAGAATACCCTGGTGCTCAAAATTGCACGAAGTACTTTTTCCTTTTGTGTATTTTTAACTTTCTTTTTTCTGACTTGCAACCCAGGAATTACAAACAGATGTCTCTAAATGCATCATGTGTCTTTCTCTGATCTTGGAAACGTTATTTAACAATATCTTTGAATTGCAGAAGTACCCTAAAGTATGTTTCAAAATAAACAGCTTATTCAATAACTTCTCGGGGGGGGGGAACCAAACCACAAACATATACGGAAGTGTTCCCTTGCTGACATCTCAGAAGTGTGACATTTTAAGGACTGCAAAGGTGAAATCTAAATAGAAGTCACTTTTGATTAGCGGTACATTTGCTGTGGTGGTGCAGGTATTTTTGTAGAGGAAAAGCTGCACCTGTCTTGTTCAGTGCAGAGATTGGAAGAGGATTTCACAGCACTAATCAATTGTGAGGTGAGTGATAAAGTTCTTCCTAGCGGCAAGTGGCATTTCTGCTCTTAATGGTCAACTTCCACAAATAAATTGATGCCGTGTAAAGATACTCAGATTGTGTTTTACGTCCCAGCTGCTCTGGTCAGGTTTTACCAGAGCTGTAACCTGAAAAACACAATTGCAATTCAAAAATCAATCCTGTGCTTAGCCCTTCTGGTTGTGCACAAGGTATGTGGCTGGGAGCATGGCTGCAGTATGCTTAGGAGGGTGCAGAGGGTGTTCCTGTTGTATTCTAGTGAGCACAATCTAGCCTCCAGCTTGTGCTGGACCCCCTTTCTGGTGGGAGAGTCCTGCCTTTAGGGATGAATGTGGGATTGGTGATGACCTTATTTGTCTCTATTTAAATTCTTAGTTGGGCATCAGCAGTTGAGTACCTCCCCCTGAGCCCTGTCATGGCAGTGACAAGAATTGACTCCAATCCCTCCAGCAGTGAGAGGTTAACTGCATCCACCCTCCCCTGAAAACATCCCTGCAGCACTTAATTACACAGGGAAATGTTCCAGCCAGGCAGGCCAGAGAGCTAAAGGCTTGCTTCCCATTTATCAGGGAGGGCGCTGACGCTCCATTCTTTACTTTTAATAAGTAAAAGTTAAGTAAGAAAATAATTTTATTAATCTCATTAAGGTTGCTTTGTTTTAACAAGCAATAAAAATTATAAATAATTAAACAACCAAGGAAGCCATGTGCTAGCGGGTTATTAATGCAGGCCTAGGGCACATTGTAAGTCATGATGGCGAAGGCAAATTGACTTTAATCAAAAGGCCTGCATCTATTACTTAGTCATTCCAAGCCCTTTTCTTTTTCTTGCCATGATAATATCAGTGTTTTTTGTTTAGCTTTGCTTCATCCCAGCAAACAGGATATTTCGGGGGCAGGAAAAAACCCTAGAAAATCTGCAGCATAGATTTCAGTTTAATTACGTTTGCCAAGATTGAACCTGTTGTAGTCCCCAGCCACAGCACATGTCTTTCCAGCTTCAGTGTACAGAGATTCAGGTTTTTGGAGCCCTCCCCAGTTCAGGCCCTGATTATGACTGGCAAAGTTTTCATGATAAGTTAATGAAAATCACATTGGACAAAGTGTGATGGGAGACTTTTGCCTGAATTTGTATAAACCAAGCAGAAGAGCCAGGTTGTCTTTAAATGTGTTCCTTAAGGATTCATTTTCATTGCTTTACTGTTACTTCTTGGCGTTGGTTCTCCTTGCAGGTCTTCAGAACAGCTGAAAAGCAGCCCTGGGAATGTCAGTGGAAGGCTGGTGCAAAGCAAAATCCTCACTTAAGCTCAGGATCGAAAGCTTAAGCATTGCAAAGGCCTTGTCCTAACATTGCACTGAGGGCTGAATTCCCTTCAGGGTGAGAAATCCAGACTGTGTTAAACCAAAATGCTGACTTGGCCATGTGGGAATGTGTTCTTTCAAACCTTGCACTAAGATACATAAATGGATTTTTGTATGTTTTTAGGTGGCAGTATAGCATCAGCTCTCAGGAACTGGGGCCTTATTAGTGCATGTGGCTGAGAACAAATGAGATGTGTGTTTGTGCAACAAATGCATGGCTTTTGTGGAAAACTGTTCTTCCTTGTATGTGATTTGATAATTCCTGTAAATTTTGATAACTTGGATAGAATCAATCCAGAAATCTTTGAAAAATGGAATTTGCAGAGTATTAATTTTTGGTTTTTAAACATATAACATGCTTATACAGCTGGCCGGTTACTACTACTTTTCTTACCCCATTTGAGATATATGTATTTAATATGCATCCTTCATATGTATGTATGCAGTGTTGTAACAGAGATATTAATCATCCTTGTGATTTCCCAGGTCACTGCTCTCATTTAATGCTTTATGAAGATAGGATGAGAAAGTTGTGTCTGTTCAGCCTGGAGAAGAGAAGGCTGCGTGGAGACCTCATAGCAGCCTTCCAGTATCTGAAGGGGGCCTATTGGGGTGCTGGGGAGGGACTCTTCATTAGGGATGTAGTGACAGGACAAGGAGTAATGGGTTCAAACTTAAACAGGGGAGGTTTAGATTGGATATAAGGAAGAAGTTCTGTACTATACGGGTGGTGAGCCAATGGAACGGGTTGCCCAGGGAGGTTGTGAATGCTCCATCCCTGGCGGTGTTCAAGGCCAGGCTGGACATAGCCTTGGGTGATATGGCTTAGTGGGAGGTGTCCCTGTCCATGGCAGGGGGGTTGGAACTGAATGTTCTCAAGGTCGTCTCCCACCCTAACTATGCTATGATTCTATGACTCTGACCCACTTGAAGAGCATGACAGGGAAGTGGACACATCAGCTTTTGGTGCTGTGGCCTTAAATCATTTGAAAAGGAAAGAAACACATGAAGACTTCAAACTCATTAAAATTCAACTCCCATTGCAACAACCAGGCTGGGAATAGTTGCCACAGCTTTTAAAGGGGAAGGTGGACATCTTTGCAAATTATCTCTAGTCAATATGGCAGTGCTGTCACTGCAGCTCGAAGGTACCAGTGGTACCACCGGTGTTATTCTCTGTACAGCGTTTGTCAATGGATGGTGTATTTCTAAAAAGGTGCTGCTGCTTTGTTTTCTCCTTATAAAATTGTTGCAGTGGTCACAAATCTGACAGCTAGATTTACCTTTTTTTAAATGTCAGTTTAATTGCGTCTGAGAAACTTGAGGGGAACCAAGGGGGAATGGCTTTCCGGAAAGCATATTTAGGTGGGCTTAGTATTCATAACTGAGGTCTCAGTACCTGCAGAGAAACATCTGGTCACTTCATTAAGGCGCTTACACAAGAAATTAGGTCTTTTGAATACCTAAATTCACTTACCATTCTAGTCTTGTTAATTTTAACTTAGAAGGCAAATTTGTGAGACCTTCCTCTTCCTCTCTTCCTCCTGGCTCTCTTACAGCTGTCACTAGCTTTTGGAGGCAGTCAAGCTCTCCAAGTTTCATTGTACCTGAGACTAAGTGGGAAGATTGTGGGGCTAAGTGAAGCTTACCTGTCTGAAACAGATGCCTATTATAGGCTGAGGGGGATGGACTAAGCAGAGCCTGAGTCCAGCTAGACAGAAGGGTTAGGTAAAGAAGCACAGTTGTAGCTAAAATAAAGTCCTATGAAATCAGCTGCGGAATTGTGGTGCATACACAAAAAACCTTTCCTTCCTGCAGGTACCACAGTTACTTCCCTTTGGCTGGCTCCAGAAGGAACTGGTAAGAGCAGAAACAGTGGAACATCCTTCAGGCTAAAATGTCTAGTTCAGATTTCTTACCAGCTTTCTTACCCTGATCTCTTACCAGCTGCATCTGGGGGCAGGTCAAAGATGGTGCAGAGGAGAAAAATAATTTATCTGCCATCAAGACAGATGGAAACTCAGTGAAGCGGCTTAGAGAAAGACAGAGCAGCAGGTAATTATTCTGGAGCAGAGGTATAAATGTAGGAATGTTGAGAAAAGTTACTATGAATTATGATGCCAGTAAAGAATTAAAGTATTTAAGCAATATATGATGACAGGCGGTGCATATCCGGATAAGTATAGCTTGCCTCGGGTAATGCTGTAAAGTGTCTTGACAGCAGGTTCACATTTAGATCCTCTCAGGTCTTACACTTTTATCTATCAATCTCAAATGAGCATTCTCAAAAAAGCATTGCCCAGAGTATCCTGGGAAGGAGCTTGAGACAGCTGATTAGAACAGGGAATCTGCCACTCGGAACCTCCAGTGTTGTGCTTCTGTTATCAGCCTCAGATGTAATAGACCTTTACACATAAAAAATGGGTGTCATAGTGTGCAGCTCTTGGACTGCTTCAACCAGCCAAGCCAAAGCGCCTGTTAATTTTTGGTTAAGTTTCTGTGGAATAGCTGAATGTATGTCATGGTTGCATCATAAGGCTGTGTCTTGACCGAAAGTAAGCAACAGGTTCCCATAGTCTGGGAATATGTGTGTTGGAGCTGCGCTGCAGTTTGTAAGTACAGAATGAAGGAGGGGAAAGGGAGATACTATTCTCTCTAGTGTATCAGATTAAATAAAGTAAGATTCCTTACAAGAAAGTGTCTTGAAGATGTATTTATCCAAAAGAAAGGACATGGAATATCATCTGGAAATACTGCAGAAATGTGTTTAGAATCAGGGTTCTTCTGCAGAAAGGAATTTACTCAGCCTGTGCCTGATCTCTGATGTGTGCCGCTCAGCCAGCAGTATCGACATGCGTACAGAATAGTGAGCAGGTATCTAGCTCCCATTGCAATTCCATGGGAACAGGGACCTGCTTGGGCTCTGAGCTTTCTTTGAAGACCCATCTACTAAAACCTCACTCTATTCATTTTCTTATTCTGAAATCTTACACGGTGCCACTGCTTCTAGACGAATTGCAGTTAACCACAATGCAAATTAAAAAGCCTCCTCTCAGTGCTGTGCTAGTTTAATTGCTAAATGAAGACAAGGACATGACAGAAATGTTAGCAACATGACTTGTACCAGATGCAGAGATGCTTATTCATTCCGATGAGGCAAGATTCGTGATTAACAGGAGCAGATTTGATGGTGTAGGCTGCTCAGGGTAGCGTCTGTCTCAAAACATCTTTGCAGAAAAAACAAACCCTGCCCTTGACTGCTGCAGATTCCTAACGCAATGCAGTGAATTTACACAGAGAAGAGTCTGGATACTTTGTCAGCTGGGTGAGGGTGTCACTTGACTCTCATATTCCGTGGCTGATTTGGGTAACTGTAGGTCCATGTGGATAAGCATGTTTTTTTCAGTACATATACAGTCATCAGGACTGAGCACTGTGGGTAAAATCATTTCTGATTGATGGCTGCAAGTCATACACCAAGACAGGGGCCTGTAGTCAGGACTCAGCACTTCAAACATGATACTGAACAGAGTGATGCTTAAGCCAGAGTTTAGGCAGAAGTTAAGTAAAGCATAAATGTTGGCTTTTAGCTGGATATCAGTTCATAGTTCCAACATGCAAAGTACAATATTCTGGGAAAAACCTGCATGGTTTTCCAAGTTCAAGCTTTTCCATGCAATAACATTCAAAAACCAACAATTAATCACTTTGCCCCACTGGGGGAAAACTGATAGATCTACTTTAGGAGGAGAACAAAATATAAGTATTAATACAGAAGTGTCACATGGCTCTTCTAGAGTTCCCTTCACTTTATTGGAGCTGTCACAGCCTAATAATTTTGATACTAGACAAATTGGGAATTGAATTGGATAGAGATCCTCTTACTGACATCCTACAAAGCTTTAAAAACCCTCCCTCTACTTTAGACTGTAATAAAAACATCCATGAAGATAGTTTTTGCAACGTCTGTGTATCTAAAATGGGGTGGACTGGACTATCTCATTTTCCTGAGTTTCTAGGAAATCTACATTCTCATATGCATACTTTACAGCTATTTTGACAGCCAGTGCATAAACATACTGAATAAATACATCTGTCAGCTAAGAGTATCTGTAGACATTGTCATTTTCATTTAAGCTTGCTGATGATATACACAATAATCACAGGAATGTATTTACTGAAAGTAATACAGGCTGCTGTGGTATATTACAATACTGAAAGCATAAATTCCCTCATGTGGGGAAAAGACTGTAATATGGAAAAAACTTCAGGCAAGTGGGAAAAACTGTCACTAAATTTGGCAGTGAAAATGCTTCATGGGAAAGGTGGAGTACTCGGATTGATTTCCTGTATAGGGGGAACTCCAGGGGCAGTGTCATTTATAGAACTGAGTCCTAGATACTTTGTGCTCATTGCCTCTTTCCAAAGTCTTTATCTTGTTCATTACTTTTGTTGTATCCAGACTGCTTGGAAATGCTTAAACCTACTGCTAACCTGTTGCTAATGAAACAAGCAATAACTAGTACAGAAGATTCTGATATTCCCAATCTTGGGTATAAACAATTACTCTCTAAAAATATGTGATTGTATTTAATTCTTAAAAGATTTTCTCTGAAGTTGAGGCTTTAAGGAGCACAGTCGTGGCAGCAGCACAGCAGAAAACAGCTTTGTGCCAAGCACAGCAAGAACTCAGCTGGGGGAATAGCTAAGAAGTATAAATATATTTTTCATCTTCTCAAGTGTAAGGAAGCAAATTGTTGGAGAAAATTTCCCATAACAGAACAAAGTGAGGAAAAGTTGCATGGGACTCAGAGATCCTACGTTTGTTCTGACCAGATAGAGATTGGTTTAAATATTGGCACATAAAAGCGTAAATTAGCGTGTAATGCCCAGGAGACCAAGGAATATTTTTCTGTCTCCAAACCATAGTAGCAATAACTTAGTACAATAAGTTCAGCTGCTTTGTCAGTTACGAGGAATGTCTGTTATGAAAACCAGGAGTAGTTTGCAGCAGTATCGCAGAGTAGCCGGAAGGTTCCTGTGCTCCCTTGTGCACATGGGCCACTTTTAAAGAGGAGAGTTATCTCATGAAGCAATTGCTGCTAAAAATCCCTTCCACCCTCAATGGAAAATATTTTAATTCCCTTCTTTTTAATGTTTATTCCTGTGCTATTTATAAGAACTTGTTTTGCAATCCCAGTGCTTTATTAACCATGATTACTCTGAAATACGCATCATTGCCCTTTACGTGGGCTATATAATACACACAACAGAACATGATGAGCTGTTTCTGCAGAGAAGCTGCATCAGGGATGACTGGTTTGCTGTATGCAAACCAGAGAGCACAGTGTTCCAATGGCTTTTTGTTCCCCTTGGTCTCGTTCCCAGGAGGATGGGCTAGATTTGAAGTAAACCTATTAATATTACCTACCAGACACAATATAATGAGTAAGAAATACAGTGGTGTTTTTTAAATTGCCATATAGTAGTAATGATTCATTTAAAGACAAAATTGCAGTCTTCCCGGCTAATTCTGGGAGAGGAACACATGGCTGTGGCTTAATTATATTTATTTTTCAGAGTAGTTCTGTTTCCTACCCTTTACAAGGCACTTATGCTCCCTTCTCATGAAAATATTTGTATATGAGAAATAGGTTTCTAAAGCTGAAGAACATTTGTTGCACATTAAATTTAGATAATATTCTTTATTTTATCCATGGCTTTGGAGATCTTGACTGTACAGCGAGAGGACAGCAAGTGGCTGTGTATCCATTGCATCTGCCCTGCCATACCTCTTCCAGCCCTATGGCCCTCTCTCTGCATTCCTTCCAGTCTTTACCTTCTTAATATCTGCTCTTTGGAGCCAAGAAAGAGAAATTAATTGTTGCAGCCAACAATTTACTTATAGCAACAGATTGGGATTCTTTTTTTTTACTGCAGTAAATTATTGTTTCTTTACACTGATTAAGATAAAAGGCTGGAAGTCCAGTAAAGTCCGAGGCAAAAGAAGTATAAAGTTGTAGAAGAATGCAGGTCAAAGGGGGAAGAGAACAGTCAACACGATTTGGTTTATGCATTTAAATATGTAAGACAGTCCTGGAAGCATTCTGTGTGTTTTGGAGGTGATCAGAATGGCATTCAAACTGGCCAGTAACTGTGATAATGCAAGATGTGAAAAAGGCATTTGATGTGAGGTAACCTTACGTCTGGCAGAACACCAGTGCATTCCCTGGAACATCTGTCTATGGCAAGGAGCTGCACACAAAACTATGTGGCACTTTGTATGATAGACCCTCATCTGAGGATATTCCACCTATCATATATTCAGCAGTTGACACACATGCAAAATCATATTCAATGTGATTTTTAGATCTTAAGCATCTTAATGTAATTACTGTACCAGCTTCTGACACAATGATTTCTATAAAAGAATAAATCTCCTGTGTGCATGTGGGGGCACTAATATAATAGTTGATATTAAATGCAAAAATGTATCCGTAAACTGAAAGCTTTAATTCTTCAATTGGGTAGCACAATCTGTTATCCTAAATTAAATTTCCAAAGGAGTATTTTTTCAGATATTACATACTTCATAGGTGACAGGGACACTACCTAATTAGCTATTTATATGCAAGGCATACCAGGAGATAATTAGAAACATGGATTATGCAAAGGCAATCAGACTGACAGAGGGCAAAAGAAGCTAACATATTATATCAAATTTGTGTATAAGCTTATACAGTTTATCATGTGTCATTTGTGTTGTATTACAGTAATACTTCATTTAATGTGTTGGTACACATATTACTGTAATTCACTAATTTGTACATTAAACATGTGCTCTCCTAAAACCAATATCTATTGGACTAATGAATCAGGCCTGCAGGAAGAGGCTTAATTAAGTTACATATGTATTCCGCCCCATGGGAGATGCCCTATGCATCTCTCATTGCATTAGTCTGTGTTCAGATATGGGCTTTATGGGTTACTGCTGTCCTCAGCACATCTTAACACATACTCAGTGTTTGTATTGCCAAAGCAATGGTGAATGCAGTGTGAAGTGCAAGGGTGGTTACTGCTGAGCCAAGGAAAAAGAGGGAGATATGAGTTTATGTTCTTTCCTAGAGTTAGAACATTCACATCATGTGTCTAAATTCAAGCACATGGGAAGAGAAGGTCATTTGCTGTGTAAAGTACGTAACTTTGATGTGTAGCATAGCTAGTTTGTGTAGCTTATGGGAGAAGTAGGCTCCGAAATTAGCAGCTCTGAATCCCTCTGTGAAGGTGTTTGATTTTTTACCACTGACTGTAGAGAAAGTCTAAGGGACTTGGTCAGCCAGGTAGTGTCAAAATGAATGACAGACTGAATATCCTTCACAGGTATGCAAATAGAGAAGTTTTCCCCACTTTGTGACCATCTCTGTCAAACAAATTTTATCATTTGAGAATTAAATGTGTCAGGTCTACAGCATATACACAGGTACCTATGCAGTCAATACAAGTCTTTCTAAGCTTTAAAAAGTTGGCAGATTTGTTTCATTGGCAACTGATAAGTCAACAGTAGATCCAGGCACAGCTGCTGAAATCTAGATGATTCCCCTACTACAAGGTCGAAAAACTTTGTGTAGTCTGTTTTACTACCTCTTATTAAACGCTCAGAAGAAATTGACTTTTTATGGTGAAACAAGGATCACTTCTTTTTAAGGTGTCATTGTAGGAAAATCATGTAACAAAAGCAAAGGATGCATGAAAGCAAGAGATATGAGTAATTGTGTCTGCATCACCCAAGAGACTAGTGGCTTTTTATCTGGGAGGAAAGAAGAATCTGTATTGCATTTTGTCTGAATGACGCTTAAACTAAACAGTGAAGAACAGTGCATTTTGGATAGATTCATATCCATTTCTGTTCCCTTTCATTTTCTTATGATATTGTAGTAAAGCATTTAGTGATTATTAGCACTAGATCTTGGGTAGCCCTCAGCAGCTTTTTTTCTCTGAAAGAACTGGTGTGATCATGTTGGAGTCTAGATATGGCTGACGTTGAAACTGCATTCGACAAGTTACTCAAATAACATTTCTTCCTTTTTACTTCTGAATAGTTCTAATCTATAGCGACTCTGCACACATGTTTGTGAACTTCTGGGGGGCAGCCGAGGTTCCTCTTTATAGCTTGAAATTCCTCTGGTAGCTCATACAGTGAAACAGGGGCAACCCTCCAACTGATGTCTGATGGGAGCTGGTGGTATGCAGCTTCTGACAGTGTGCTTCTGAAATATCATGGACTCCCCTTTTATTCATGCTGTGAGCTCTACTTTAAATAATTTTACTGATATATAAACCTTGGCATAACTGAAAGCAGAATTTACCTCCTGGAACTTTAAATGCTTTCAATATTTATTCTTTGGTCTTTAATAGAAGGGTATTTGTCATCTTAACTGGATTTCTGGATGAGAATCAATGGAACATTAGTTTTAATTACAATATATCAATGTCATACTGATACAATTTATATGTAATGGAATTAGCGTCGGTGATGTAGTGTACTGTCATCAGTAAATTCTTCATGATAACTATGAATATCAAAACTTGTTTTCTTTACATTATTTGCAGATTGATTCATCCAGTACAGTCTAATTAAACAGATACCATTTTAAAAGTGATTGCATATTAATGTTGGATGAGGTACAAATAGATTAGCCCACCCAGCTCTGAGAAAGGAACATCTATTGTAGCAAGTAATGTAGTGATCATGTGATGTGGGAAAAGGATTAGACTGGGAAGCAAGAAAGAGTTTTGTTTCTGCTACTAATACTACATTGTAGGTTACATTTTTCAGAATCATTTGCATCTCAGCATCTTTATTTCTCAAGTTGCTTTATTCTTTGTGAAATTATATAAACAAGAAAAGCTGCTATATAATAGATATTTATTGTGTGTTTCACGTCAAGCATGTTTTACTGGCTCAGGCCTACAGTCTTCAATAACTTCCAAGGTAAAGCCTGAGACATCAAGCTACCTGAATGTTTATAATGATTCTCCTCCACTTATGTATCCTGAAATAAAACTATCTCAACTGATTTTACTTCTGCAGATGATAGCAGAACTACACGTCAAGACAAATAGACTATTGGTAGCCACTGCGAGACCAATAAAACAAAACTGATTAAAGGTCCAATAAGTCATTTATATTTCTGTCTCACAGAGGAGTGGCAATTATTTAATTGGTTAATAACAAAAAATAAAGCAAGATTAATAGTTTATATGAAATGAAACAAAATGGTATTTGACTGTGTTCAGAAAGTGCTTCAGAAGCCCATTCAGTGCTCACTTGCAGCACCTCTTACACTGACACCAGTCTAATCCTTATGCAGCAATAAAATTTAGGATTCACAGCAAAGGCTTCTAGAGAAGGTCACATACATGAAGCATCCCTCTGAACAAATATCAAATGAGGCATATCACGACTGGAGTGTTTTGCTCTAAAACTGGATCTACTAACAAGAGATTCAAGGTTGCTTGGGGTTTGTTCATTTATGACCATCTATTTTCAGTGCACTCATAGCTAGGAGGAAAGCTGCCCATTCACCAAAAGGTATCGGAACAGAGTTGGGTAAATTATACCTTACACCATAAGATCAATGCTTTTGCAAGTCTGGATGGTGATGATACCACAGTGATTCAGTGGCAAATTCTTAACTTCCCTCTCCTGAGATGAAGGCACTGAAACCACTTCTATTGAAATGAAGTCTGCATTTGTGTAACAGGACTAGGGCCTTACTTCGTGAACATACCTAATTTCTTGTATAATTTCTTCACTTGGTTTTAATTTTCTCTTATTTATCTAGCTTTAAAAGGAAGCAAAATAATTAAGGTGTGCACGTGAATGTGAAGTAGTGCTTCAGTATTTGCGGTTGGGTGTAAGTTATTATCATTGATCTGCAGAAGGGATTTTTCAAAGTTCTACCACACTCTCTGCACCCCAAACCTCCGCAGTTTGTTTTCAGTGAGATCTGTTGTTAATTTATTTGCCTCTGAATCTTTTGTTCCAGTTTTCTGCTCTTGAAGGATAATTAATTTTAATATGCTCTGCAAGAATAATTCTCTCTCCTCCATTAATGAAATATTCACTTGGATAATTCAGAACATCCAAATCACTTTGGCAACAACAGATATGGAGCAAGGCATTAGGATAGTCCATGTTTATTTCCTGACTCTTCCTGAGAGAAGTTTGCAGTTGTTCTTTGATGAGGAATGGTGAATAGTATACACTACTGAAATGAACTATCTGTCTGCCTAAGAGCATCTCCCTTCCCTTTATTTGATACATTTTTACGATGTTTGGTTGAATATAATTATAGAGTTTCCAAAGAGAATCCTTACCTGCTTCTGAATTGAACTGGAGAAATAGTCCTGTGGACAAAGATATCAGTGTGTGTCTGGAAGGGGAAGAGAACTGGGAGATAGAAAAAATGCAAATGCTGTCACTAGGGATACCATGAGTAAGTGTCTGAGATCTCTGGCAGAGCTAGCTTTATGTGCATTTTGTGGTGACTGAAAAACAGTTCTGTAATTTCTGAATTTGGTCCCTCAAAAAATGGAGACTGAGGAAGGTGTGTGTCAAGTTCATGTTTGGAAAAGCTTGGTAACTGCAAGAATATCTGCACAGTTCTCCAAGAAATAGTGGAAATGGTGACTCCTCCAAGTAGAACCATAAGATCAGTAATAGTTTGGATTGACAGGGACCTTTAAAAGTCATCCAGGCCAACTTCGCCAGAGTTAAAGCTTGAGGAGATTGAATAAAATGTTTCTGAGAAAAGTAACCCAACCCATCGGGGGTGTAAACAACATGAATCCATTTGATAAATGCTGCAACGGATATTTTTTGTTTTCTTTGCAGTACATGAAGCTCCCAGAAACAGCTCCAGCTTTGCCTTCTAAAATTGTAAAAGAGAATCATAAAGAGCAACCGTGAAAAATACTGATATATGAGCAGTTTGTGACCCTGCTTGCTCCTTGCTGCACGGTGTGAGAAATCCCATACAGAATGCTCTGCTGGTCCTGGTCCAAGACTGGTTCCAAGTCTGCTGATGCTGGAAATAAGTCTTGCTCAGAACTTTCTATTGCTTGGGACTGGCACTTGTCTGGCAATGCTGTTACTACTGCTGTCATCCAGACCAAATCAGGAAAAAGAGGTAAGAATTATGATGCTCACAATTGTTACATGTGTTGTGCTTTCACTTGTATATACAAAATGTCCTTTGTATTCCATTACATTCATCATGTTTAGATGTACTTTGTTATGGTCAATAATCTATTACTTTAGATGTCTGATTATTGAGAGCAGGGAGTGTTGGCATTTCTCATTGGCAAATGGAATTTCCTGCTGTTTTCTTCCTTTTCTGCTTAGGTGAAATATTACAGCTTCATAGATGGTAAATTAAATGTCAAATGTAATTTGGCGTCTAAACCATGAAGTCTGTTTCTGTCCTGAGAGCAAACCTGACAGATGCCTTCCTGTACTGGCTGTATAGAGAGCTATACAGGATAATAAATCACTTTTTAGTATGTCATCACAAATAATTTGGCATAACTTCTTCATAAAAGTTGAGGATATTTATAAGTGCTTTAAAAATCTTTTTACACAGCTGGTAAAGTCAAGTCCCGGAGCTCCTTCAATCAGCTTCAACACTTGCTTTTTTATTATTACTGTTTTCTTCTTTTCTTTTCCCTAAATCGTGTAAACATGCCTCTAGTTGAGATGGTTAAAGTGTGAGGTGCTTGGTTCTTAAGGTGTTTGATCACAACATTATCATGAGAAACCCCCATAATGTCTATTTACATGTAGAGCACCAGTAAAATTTGCTACAATAGTAGAGTGAGAACTTGTTTAAGAGGACCCCAGAAATCTACACCTGAATCTGTAGGAAGAATAAAGCCTAACCAGAGGTAATTTTTAATCCATACCTACGAAGTGCTGTGGATCTTTTCTATTAACATGGTTTCCATAAGGCTGTCAGTGATGCATCTTCAGGTGTTGCATCACATCCTTGTGCGCACATGCACCTTAAAGTGCCAAAAAACTTGTTATCAAATTAAGGGAAAAACTCCAAAACACCCATAAACTGGAACCTTGGTGTTGTAAAACCAGTGCTGAAGCAGAACCAGTGTTCCTAATGAATAATGAGTCCTTCTTGAGGGAGATACACATTGGGCTATAATTGACATACGGTTGGACTCTATAATCTTAAGTCTCTTTTCCAGCCTTAAATGGCTCCATGAATCTATGACATAATGGTTGAAAATCAGGTGCATGGTCATCTGGTTAATAGCTTGCCCACAAATACATTAGCCATAACAGCAAAGCAGCTCTTAAAGTGATGTCTGTCAGCGCAGAAAAATGTCTGTGGGTGTCTGAATCAAGAGTGACATTCAGAATTGCAATAAACTCCACAGCCAACCAAAGTCATCATATCTGGGTAGATCATAACAGACCTCAGTCAAAGCAGCCTGGGTAATGTGCAGAGATCCTGAACTATCGAATCGGCAGCAGAAATGATTTTTCTTTAGCTGGTGTTTATTTTGTCATTGTTTTCTCAGCCTCCTTAAATACATGTCAGCATTGACCATTAGAGAGATGAAAGAGCCTGAGATCAGTATCTGGCTGGAATGCTGTCTTCGGTCTTTCAAAAGAGATTAAATTTGTACGCTGGGGCGTTCATGCGGTAAATACGATGAAAGAGGAAAGCAGAAAGTTTTATATAAAATTGATAGCATTTTCAGAACAGAAACATGGGAGTTAATGTATTGGATCAGTGCAGTGTCTGTGTAGTGCACAGCTGTCACTGACAGGGTTTAAACCGCGGGCTTCAGAGGTAACCCAAACAAAAGGCACAGGTAGTCTAAGGAACTCTAGGGGGAAATTTTCTCCCATCTTCCAAGATACAAAAAACACTAGAAATATTCCCTGAAGCGCAGGAGTTTATCTGCCTTCTAAAGCACTTTGAGATTTTTGTTTGGAATTCGTAATTACAACGCAAATTATATTGACATTCTTGCAAATGTCTAATCTCTGCAGCTCCTTGTAAGCTTTCAGACTCACAGATACACTGAGTCAAGAAATCCCACAGCCTGATTGTTCGGTTTTGCTATCAGTTTTGCAAATGACATCTAGTGTTGCTAGGAAGAGGAATGTGAGCTCATTAGCTTTGTTCAACCTCTGCAAAATGGTAGTAGTAGCCATAATAGAGTTACACAGAGTAGTTACCATAATAGCGTTCAGCAGAATATTTACATCCTCGATACATCAGCCACATCGATTCCTAAACTGTGGATCCACCCAGAGGCTGAGGGAAGCAATGTGTCATTCCTGAATTTATGCATCAGGTCAATGGCAGCACTAGGAATATAGCCCTACTCACCTAGGCTACCCATTAGACCTAATTCTCTGCCAACCACTGCTAAGTTATAAACACTACAAAGTATATAACTTATCCAGTAATATGCAGTAAAGCACTGTACTTTGTGATTCTTTAATCTCTGGGGTTTATATTGCATATGAAATTAGCAGAGGAGGAGTAAAAGAAGTGAATATAGTGAAGACATCTTGCTGATAGATTGTTAACAATCAAAATGTAACCTGCCAAACAAGGGGCTGTCAAGTCAGTATCTTTTCATTCATGTCTCTTTCTAGCTGCTTAAGGTGGCTGCAAGACTGAATTGCATGGAACACATGCAGATTGATACTTCCTCTCAGCGTATTTACATAAAAGGATGTTAAAACAAAAACCTTCCCTGGGAAAACACTCTGTGTCCAAGACTATATTCGCATTCACTTTAGCGCATTCATTGTGACCAAATGGGTTACTCCAGCCTTGGCTACTGTAGTTGCTTGATGACTCTCTCTCTTATGAGGATGTTGCAAAAGAAGCAATGTAAAATGGAAGAAGCTTTTGAAATGTCAAACTGGCATGAGAGAAAAGTCTAGTCTGTGATTTGAAGACTGCTGCATGTGTTTAAGCATCTGTATCTCTCCAAGAAGTGAAGGTTGCTAAGTGGCCAGTACTACTTGTCCAGTTCTGAATCAACCGAACTGTTTATCCCTGCCTCTTTCTGCTATTGAAGTGGGTCCTGAATATGCTGATGTCTGGTAGTCACAATGTGCAGCCAGAAGTATGCTGTGCACATAACGTCAGCCAATAGTTTCCCCATAAATTTTCCTGGAGGTTGCTGTGAAATTCATGGCAAGTGGAGCTGGGTCTCATTATACTAAACAGCCCTTCAACAGACACCTGAGGGCAAGCAAATAGCTCAGTATGAGATATCAGTGTGGGGGCTAGAAAGTTCTGCATTTCCTTAATAGATGATCAGGCAAGTGGTATGATGATGTGCTGTTACTAACCAGCAAAGGTTGTTTCCTGAAGTAATACTGAGATAAAATTCTATCCTATTCATGATAAACTCCATCCATACTATAAACAGTAAGGAATATGGCTACAATGAAGACTTTATATTCCAGTGTCATGGTATGCAGTATAGGAATGCTTTGCATTGGCAATCAAGTGCAGTAGCTAAATAAAGAAGGAAAGAGGATCAAACTCTGCAACTCTGCTCCTAGCTGTGCATGTACAGATGACCTTGGAAGTATGAATACAACAATACTTGCCTTGGTAAAGTGCTTTGAGGAACCTTATAAAAGAGTGGAGAATTAATACTCCTATTCAGTTACATGCAAACACAGTCTTGCTTTATAAAAGAGTAATTGAAGAGAATTATGTGCATATATTTTGATGGGGTGATAAGACGCGGCTTCTTCTCACTAAAATATTCATGGTGAGTTGTACCTTTCTCATCAAGTGACTGTAAAAGCTGATGTAATGCAGTTCAAGATTTACTTTCTTCCTGAATAGTTTTGTATGAGGTTTTGCAGCTCATCAGGGGATTGTTTTTAAACTGCAGGTGCAGGCGTTTGCAATGCAAACCAGATCCTTGGTTGTTCAGAGATAGTATAAAGGTGGCTGTAGGTGGAAAATCTTGCAACAGTGGATTTGGGGAGAGAATAAGGGTTTGGGTGAGCTGGGGATTCTGGAGAGGGATTAAGATTGGGTTGAATTTAGAGCTGGAGTTGAAGGTAGCCCTAGGAGCAAGCAGATATGTTACTGGTTCTGAACTGGCACCAGTTTAGGTATTGATTGCAAGATGTGGACTCTGAGCTAAAATTGAAGAAATGCACTAGAGGTAGGTCCTTGTGCAAGAGTTGGTTGATGCTGATTTCCAGTCTCTTAGTTAGCATTCACCAAGATGTTTCCAAATGCTTGGTAATCCTAAAGCATTTCAATCCTGGTTTGTTGAAGTGTATGTAGGGTTATGCTGAAGTGCTTTAAATTAACAATTTCTTGTAAGAAACTCCTGAATCTTCTTGAAGCTGTAGCCATGGCTCTGTTCTTGATTTTGGCTACTTGTCTCCATGTGTGTTCTCTACCTTTAATGTTTTCTTCTAGTGTTTGTCTCCTCATGATTTTACTCATTAATGGACGGCTTACCATTCATATGAAGTGCTTATAAGGATGCTGGAATACCTTGCAATAAATTGTACAGCACAGTGGAATCTTTTGGCAAGGGTTCAAAGCAAGAATGGTGGGTTTATAATCTCTAATTCTGAAAAACAATAGCAGAATCAAATTCACCACAGTAGGGGTTAAGCCCCTCTCCAGCATTAGAACAGCATTTGCTCCCCAGCCTCACACTGCTGCTGTGTGCCCAGCAAAGTACCACATGGTGGGTATATGTGGTTGAGAGTGCAATGTAATGAATAAAGACAGTAAACCACAAGACTGCTTCTTTACCCTGCAGTTAATGAGCAAATAGGCCAACATCTCTTCCAAAGACACATTCATTATAATTCTAATTAGTAATATGTGAAAAATTGATTTGCATACCTAAAGGAAGAAAACCTCCCTCTGAGAAATGCTAGAATTACCAGCTTAGGAAAAAATAAAAGATGATTCTCTGAAGCAAATCTCATATTTTTCTGCTGCAATTAGCTGAGATTTTTTTAAGTTGTTTATTCTAAGCCTTTAAACATATTTCAGCCATCAGAAAGAGTCAACCATCTTTCAAAGTATGAAGTGGCTGACTCTGTACCTGGAATCAAAACACAGATGATTCCAAATCAAGAGTTTTAAGCTGCTTCTTAGATCCACCAAGTTGTTCTGATGATGCAAATCCATGAGATGATACTGTGTCAAGATAAACTGACAAAAGGCAAACCAATAAACTTGTTCTTATATTGTTTTACATCATGAGGCATACAAGGACAGAAAATCTGTCATTTTGTGTGTTTGCGAAGTATCAAACATCTTTTCATGATTCATAAATAATGAATAGTAGAAGTATTTGTTAGAATTACATTGCAGGGAAAATCTCTGGCATTCACCTAATGCCTTGCATGATCAAGTGCTTTACAGACATTAATTAGAGTTGATTTCAATCAGTAGAACAATGTTGTGATAAGTCTATTAAACAGCCCTGAGTGAATAGTTATAGTATTGAAATCATACATACCACTGTTTCAAATTGTGTTGCAGGAGTGATATACAAAATCCATGGCTATTAATAGCATTTACTGGACTGAGCAAAGCTCTGAGTTCCAGTTCTATGTAATTAAGACCTGGCACAGAAAGCAAGAGTGTTGTTGTAACTGTAGCTGTTTGTTTTGTGTTAAATGAGATATGGGATGTTTAACATAAGTTGAAACAAGTAATATTTGTAATCCAACATGTATTCAGTGTTTTAAAGCAAATGTGTGGCAGAAATATGTCTAATTTAATTGCAAGTAGCTCAAAATTCAGGAGGAAAGCTGCAGATTCAAGCAGTAGCTATGGAAAGATGTTTAGAAAATCACTTGAGATGTTCTTTCCCTTCTAAGCTTTTGGGTGTAGCAGTTTAGTCTATGTTTGACAGCCTTGAAAAGCAGGGTCCTGTATTTGCATACACATACACTATTTAGGCATATGATTTCATTCAAATTATTTAGGCATTAAATTCTTTCCTTAATGTAGGGCTTCTTTTAAAACTTTATGCAAAAGTCACAATTGAAATGCACACAGCATGTGCATCAAAATTCTCTGTAGCCAAGGTATTCCAAAACATAATGAACGGACTTCTGATAAAGTGTTGTGTTTTCAGAGAGAAAACAACAATTTAGCTCATAGTTCAATAGGCAAAATGTGGTTTGTTTGGAAATTAATGTGTATATGTACACATGTGTATAATAATCCTTCAAATGTAAATGAAAACACGATCTATTAACATGCTGTAATTGTTCATGTTTTACCCTGCAAAATACTAATTCTTGTTCTAATAGTTTCATACACACAATAGTTACGTACACACTTCAACCGCTGATCTGTGATATATAATATATAGCTTCTAATTTTAATGTAATACTTGACGTCTGAAAATTCAGGCAAATAATTTCCATTATTTCTTACCAAAATGTGCATGCATTGTTGCAAGAAATGGAGATGGTTGTGTTCATCCTGATCACTGGCATGGAAAATCATTTCTAGTGCTGCTAGAAAATATTTTGCTAGGTTATTTGGTTGTTTTATTTAAGGAAATCACTTGATGATAATTCTATCTGATAACATGTGTGAGAAGAGTATTTCTTTAAAAACAAACAAACAGTACAAATACCAAGCCCATCCATATTTATTGTCATAGTGATGCTAAAACCAGGAAGCAGCCAGTGACTGAGCCATCCATCAGTTGGACACATGGCATATTTATTGTTATTATGAAATTGTGGATTGATGGCTAGTGAGTACACTTCCAAGTTATCAAGTCATTCTCTGTCCATATCTTTGTAAAAGGAAAGCACTAGTCTCTTGAGGTTGTTTTAGCAGGTGGCCAGCGCCGTAGTCTGAGTTTTGAAGTGGCAGAGAAAGTAGTAAGATGTTGACACTGGGTACAAGTTTGGGAGCTATCACACATCCTGTACAGGGGGAGAAGGAAAGAAGAAATAAACTAGGTTGCTGTTATTCTGAGGACTAGACAATATACATTGTGGTTTAGGAAAGACACTTTTGAACTACAGCTCTCCACTTACAAGCTTCTCATGTGCCAGCCACTGGTTTCTCTTAGTTCTCATTAGTTCAGAGAAGAAGAGTAGGAGCATTTCTAAAACCAATTTTTTTCTCCCCTATACATGACTACCTAAAATACATATTGTGATGAAAATAAAACTAAGAGGCCAGGGACTATCTAAGACCATAGGAATAGGAATCTGTAAACAAGCTCATCCAATATATTGTCAACAGGAGACATATTTATGGTGAAATGGTTTGCAGAGTCGAAACTATTGGGTCCTCTTTTTTTTATCTGTTCTCTGGCAGAAGAATGGTTTAAAGTGAACCTCAACTCACATTTCAAATAGTAGATGACAGGAGCTCATCCATTTCAATATAATTCATTGCACTGCATATGTATGGGGGAGATTTTAAAGGAAAATCAGGGAGTTATATTTCTAAGTGAGCCACCAAATTTTTAAATGTGATGTTTTCTCCTCACTTTCCTTCTATTAAACTTACTGGCTTCCCTGAATGGGAGACTGCACTTTTGTGCTAGATATTGCTCTTTGTCTCACACCAGCTCTAGAGCTAGCAGTGCAGGACAGGGTGCTTTTTGATATTCTGACAGGGTTTTGGTAGCTTGTTTGTTTGTTTGCTTCTTGTTTAATTGTTATTTCTCAAGTATTCGTTTCCTATTCACATAAAGTACAATTCAGTTTCCTGAAAATCCATTAGTGCTCAGAGCTGCCTCCTTGCATGTGTCTGAAATACATGAACCCCAATTCTCTTCAATATCATAAACCTGAAAGTGAAGTAATTTCATTTATCTCTTACAGATTTCTGAGTTGGGTGTTTGGGGATGAGAGGGTGGGGAATGTTCTTATCGATTTATTTGGTTTGAATCCTGGTAATGATATTCCCTATTGAATATCTTCCATTGTCTGAGAATCACAGATCAGAGACTGAGTATAGGTGAATGCTGAGGGTGCTGGGTGCTTTCACAGACGTACTGTGCTTGGGAGTAGAATCTGAAGCCTTAAATATCTGTTGGAGGCAGATGTCCCGACTGAAATCCTAGACATGGTAGAGGATGACTGCCTTGGTTCAAATGAGTCAGAGGGTATTTACAGGTTTTTATCCTAATTTTTAATGGGTGAGGTCCTCAGTCATTACTTCAGAGATGCTTTGACATGATTTGGACATTGCATACCAAGTCCTTACTGCATATGCTGCATGTAAACTAAAGCAGATGCTAACGTAAAATGTGTCAGAGTTGTTCTAGAAGAAAAATCAGTCTTTTGTGGTTCCAGGCAGTTTTCCTACATGAACAGAATGTTTTGTATTTGGAGACAACTACTTTATGACATGAATGACAGATATGGCTTCTCTTTGAAGGAAACAAAGTGCATAGTCAGTGTTTTCCTTTCCATTGAGCTGCAAACTTACGGCAAACTTTGGCTGATGAAAGCAAAATTAAGTTATTTTAAAATTATGAGGGTCAGGGCATCTTGGCACAGTAGATTTGAGTGCAATTTCTGTCATCAATTGCTGCACATTAATGTTGGCTGGACAGGCTTTCATCAAGACATTCACTAAACCAAAAGACATCAGAGTAAACTGCAACATGGGATCCGGCAGTGTGTGAATCCTGAGGCAAGAAGGGGATATCTGTGCCAAAGCAGCTTAAGTGACAGGATTTTCTTCGTATCCATTTGTTTATCACCTGTTCTTCTTAATTCCCCTTTCATTCGATTCATTTCCCTGCTCTTGGGAAAAGTCAAATTAAATAATGCCAACCTGCACAGAAAAGTATATGCATATTCATGAATAAGAATTATTGTTAAATTCCAGTTGAGTCAACATTGATCATGGCAAAGGCAATTAAATGCACTTATCTTGTGGAGGAAAAAAAATCAATCTCAAATGGCATTTTTTGCCCTGATCACGTTTGAAATACATTTTGACAAAAAAGAAACCATTGAAAAGTATCAACTGAGGATCCCATATTTCCTGTCTATGAAATTCTATCCTGTTCATCAAAATAGTGCATTTTATAGCCACAGATAGAAATACAAGAGGCTTTAACGGTATCTTTGGGGTTAAAATTTTAAACTCGGATATCCCAGAAAGTTTGAAGTTCATTCAACTTCTCTAATTCTAGTGAAAAAGTCTCCTGCTCCTTTTTGCCATTCTGAGGGAGTTGACTGTCTGTCTATAGGGAACATTTCCATGACTGTCACAACATATCCAAAATGTGATGAGTAGCACAGGTAAAAACTCTTGACACGAGTGTTCTGTAAGGAATTGCAAGCTAATAAAAATTTAAGTGTTTCTCGGGGATTCAAAAACTTCTTACAAATCATAGGTGGAAAGATGTGTAAGCTAGTATATTCAACTTTGTCATTGCATTTCACCTCATTCCACTTGGACTTTAATATATTGTGCCTTGTGATTATCCTTTCAATGCAAGCTTTCCACACTGTCAGGACTGTATCATTGAGAATTTCTGCTCAGCTGAAAATTTTGTGACTTTTGTGTTTTGTTCTGATCTGAGACACAAAAGTTTCTTTCTGTTTCCACTGGAATGAAAATTCTAATTTCCAGTTGTGGGCTGGATTTCCAAATCTATTCTTGGTTTTTGTGTGATCAAAGCTAACCCTATGGTTTGAGGAATCAACCAAACAATGTAAATCCATTAAGATGTTGCAAAGATTTTCTGCAGTAATTGCATGAGGAATCCTTGCCTTAAAAGATCCTATTTCTTGAGCTGAGTCCTGTATTGCAGTGGTCTTTTGTCGTGGTTTAAGCCATTAATCAGCCACGCAGTTTGTTCACTCACTTCCCCCTTTTTCTTCCCTCTGCTCCTGGAGGGATGGGAAGGAGAATCGA
>JAOEHY010038062.1:0-24384 GCA_025447955.1 Psilopsiagon aurifrons
GCCCCAGCCCCGCTCTCTCAGCCTGGCTCCAGAGCAGAGCTGCTCCAGCCCTGCAGCATCTCCATGGCCTCCTCTGGGCTCTCTCCAGCAGCTCCATGTCCCTCTTGTGTTTTTGCTCCAGAGCTGGATCAGGACTGCAGGGGGGGGCTCCCCCCAGAGTGCAGCAGAGGGGGAGAAACCCTTCCCAGAGCTGCTGCTCACACTCTGGGGGTGCAGCCGAGCACATGGGGAGTGGGGGTGAGTCTGGGCTGGGAGAGCACATGGCTGGGTCATGGGGAGCATTGAGACTGTGGGCAAGACCTGGGCCAAAGGCAAATTACTTCACTTGCCAAAGCTTAAACATTTTTTAACCCAATTCTGTAAAATGAGAGAAGTTCATGATTTGAGGCCCCAGCACCTTATCAGTCATTTAAACGAAAAGCCTGGAAGGAGCAGCACGAAGTAATCTGGGTATTTCATTCCCACCGAACACCAATTTCCAACTGCTAGAAACAAAAGGCATGGGAAAATATCCTAATGTAAACTGGCATGAGGGCCAGAGCACAAGCAGTTAATATTAATTATGTATTACCAGAGCACTATAGATAGCATCAAACAGGAAGGGAAAAGCTCATAAAGCTATTAATAATGAACATAAAATTTGTAAACCTGTTATGAGGACTAATTTGCATAGCAATATAAACATGGTCTCTAATACTGAAAAGCTGGAGACAGTACTCTGTTAAAAAAAAAATCATTATATGATTAAAACTGTAGTTCTATTTATTTATTTATAAGCATGTCCTATGGTCTCTAATTCACAGGTTCTTGACTGTATAGAACATGAGCCCTTTGTTACTGCAGACATTCCCACTTGCTGGGCACACACAATAACATATCTAGTGGTATTGCTTTGCAGTGATCTCCGTGACCAGTGGGCAGTGATCACCTGAACATACCTGTGAATGTTTGAAGACATCGATTGGTCAAGTGCCACAATCTAGGAGACATGCTTTTTTACTCCTTCCTTATGCTTTAATTTGCTTTATGAGATGTCATTTCATTTGATTGTATCTTATCAAAGGAGTCAGATATCTGTCAGAGTCAGCTCTTCACTTCTCAGTGAAATAAGGAAATAGTAGCAGTGATTTTCACCTTCCCCATATCCTTGAAGAGCTCACGTGGTTGTTTCTGATGGTGTCATCCTGAAGCTTGCTGAAATTACTCTAATCTTCAGCACTTTGCTGGGGACAAAATTCATGCAATATGGGTGCACTTTGTAGAACGTTTCAAGGATCACAGTATCTGAGTGTGGTGTATTGATTCAAAACTTATCATTTACCAGGGGCCAGCAATGTCCTGACCTAGCTGTGCTGGAAGTCTTTATCATGAGCAAGGCACTGGTTCTCTCATCACTGTTATGACTGACCCCAGGCTGTTATGTTTTATCATGGGAAAAGGATGCCAACTTGCATTTATTCTAGTCAGAATGGTTTCAAAATATTCAGAATTACTGAAAACATGTGAAAACAAATGCCATTTTTTATCTAATCTGCAGAGTTCGCCAGTCTCCTCTGGAACTGCTTAGGCTAATGCAGGAGCTGGCAGGAGCAATACAAAGCATGATGGCATTTGTCTGACCTAGGAAACCACAGGATTAATTTGTCCAGCATCTTCAGTGGAAAAAACTTTTGCTTGCTTTGCACTGAGCCTGAGCAGTAGAGTCCTGGTAACCTGCACCTAAGGGTATGATAGAAATTTCCCTGTCATCCAGCAGGAAAAACCAGTGAGCATGTTAGCACTCAGGTCTGTGCTGGGATTGTCTCTTTTCATGTCCAAGTTGACACACAGCAGCCTTGCTCTGTTTCTGTGCCTCACTTCTGAGTCTCAGCTCTGCCTACTCGCTTGGCTGGGGAAGCTTCCCGTGGCCATACTAAGCTCTTCACAGCTGGAGGTTGCTTTTACATATATCACAGACAGCTCTCAGTGGGTTGGGATTGGCTTTTCCAGAGAGGCCTCCTGGGAGCATGTCTCAGGAAGAGGGTATGGGGGAGGATAGGGAAGGATGTGGTCGCATGCTTGATCAGAAAAGCAATAATGAAAAGTGGATGGAGAAAGGGAGAGAGCAGTGGGAGTTTTCTCATCAATCCTGGATCCTGTTGGGCCAGCAGCCCCTTTGGTATGTTTAGGGATGCTGTGTGCCTTAACAGCCTCCATTTACTAATGCAGTAATGACCTGCTGGAGGAGGAGTTGGCCGCTGTGCTAATTGCATTCCTCTGCTGCACAATAACTTCAACACGTTATTAAGATTCCAAAGAAGAGGGTCAGGGAATTCATCCCTCTTCAGTGCTCTCATGTCCCCAGCGCCATCACACATGCACACAGAGTCCTTTCCTCTTTTTCATAAATCCAAATGGATGATTTCAAAAGCTGGAAAGGAAATACTCCATCATGTGTAACACTGGAATAGCCACAATTTTTTCTTCATATTCCACATTTTCCGCCTAATTGTGCATAGCTGCAAGAGTCAGCTCTCGTGCTTTACATTGATCTTGCAGTGCAAAAAGGCTCAGAGATGGAATCCTTGGAGTAAGATGGCCACAACTTCATGCGGTGCATACAATATGCGTTGAAGAAAAGACCCCTTTACCACAGCACAGGTTTCCACAAGCTCACCCAGCTCTGAAGGATGGAGCAAAGCACAGTAGAAACGTTTTTTCCTTGGGAGTTTTGGTTTAGTTTGTTTTGGGGCTGGCTGTTGCACAGCCTGACCCAATATTGTTCCTCCACTGGATAAAAGACTGTCAGAAGAGACTGTAAGGAGGCAATAATCATCCCAGTGTGTACATTTATAGCTGCTAGTTGGCCAAGACAATACAGAACAGCTCTCAACCTGATCTGCTGGTGCAAGGTGGGGGCCTGAGTGACCTTCTCACTGCACTCCTCATATATCAGCACAGTGTAGACAAGCAAGTAGCTCATTTTGCAGCCTGGCATTAATGGTGCTGTGGGTTGTGCATCACCAATTTCCCCTTCTTTTTCCTCATTTTTAGGTCCTCTCTCCTTGCCTCCCTGACAAAGGGTGAGAGGCAAGAGGTGATATTTCTTTTGCATGGCAGCCTTGATGAGGAGGCTGGATTGCCAGTAAAATCTCCTACTTGGCTCTGAGCATTGTCCTGACTCACCAGCAAGGCTTGGACTAGCTCTTCCTCCAGTGCCTGCCCTCAACCCTGCCTCATGTCTCCTGCACACTCCAGATTGTACATGTTCAGCCTGTGCATATGCCTGCAGCAGTTTTCCTATTAATATATGTCAGCATCCTTCAGTTTCTTCCTTCAGAAATCTTCTTTAAAGATTCCTCTGTATTACATCATGATCAGGCTGTAATTATTTTATCAGGTTGTGCAAGATCCAGTTAGTATCCTGCCACTTCTAGAATACTGGATTTGGAGGGCGAAGAGATCATTTATTTCATTGACGCTTGCCAGGATAACATGTACATTCAGCTCACTAAACAAATTAATGGTAGTAATCATCATAAATAATAATTATAAATGAAAGCGTGTGGAAGGTTAAAACTCACTCGATAGAAGCTTTCCTCTGCCTGGTTTGAACCACAATTTGTTTTATAAACTAGCCTCTTCTGCTTTTCTTTATTTGCATGTATCCTCACAGATCTATGTAAAAGAGCAAACAGAAGGCAGCAGGAACTGCTGAGGTACCACAAAGCTTCACTGAGGCACTCACCTGGGTTGAACCATGGTGAGCTAGTCTGAAAGAAAAGATCCTGCCTGTAAGCATCCTCCAAAGGGCCCATTCCCAGCTGCAGCAAGCTGGATGGGAGCTGGGAGCACATGCCCATGCCAGAGCACTGATCCCAGCTCTCGCCGCCCTCCCACCCCCTCTTGGCAAGGTCACAGCAGACTCTATATATACTCTGTAGTAGCTGAGTGATCCTGGGGGCTGGATCCAGCCTGGCGTACGGCAGTGCTTGGGAAGGTTTACTGCTGTTGTATATGAGAAGCTGTCAGGTCATCAAAGTGAAGTCTAACTTCTTCACTTATTATTATTTATTAAAAAAACCCTACAAGTGTTGTGGATTTTTTCCTTCTCTGCTGCTAGTATTGGGCTTGTTTCAATGCCCATTCCTGCTTCAGTGTGATCATAGAACTACAGAATCACTTAGTTTGGGAAAGACCTGCAGGATTATAGTCCAACTGTTAACCCAGTTCTGCCAAGTCCACCTTGTTCCAATGCTTGGCAATGCTTTCAGTGAAGAAATTGGTCCTAACAACCAGTCTAAACCTTCCTTGGCACAATCTGAAGCCATTTCCTCTTGTCCTATCACTCGTTACTGGGGAGAAGAGCCCAGCCCCCTCCTGGTTCCATCCTCCTATCAGGCAGTTGTAGGGAGCAATAAGGTCTCCTCTGAGCCTTCTCTTTTCCAGACTAAACCCCCCCCAGTCCCTCACCTGTTCCTCATCACACTTATGCTCCAGGCCCTTCACCAGCTTCACTGCCCTTCTTTGGGCAGGTACCCTTCATGCTCAGGTGCAGAACAAGTTGGTTTTGGATTTTCCCCAGATAAGCTCATTAATGTATTAGTCACAAGCAGACTTCAAGGGCACTTGACCTCAGTTCTCTGCTTTCCTCTCTGATCATCTTCCAGCCTTTGCTTCAGCAACAGAAAACTACAAAGAGAAATGGCAGAGTCAATGAAATGAGGAAAAGCCAAAGATTAGGGCCATGTTTGGCTCGGAAGAGCCTGTGCCATGCTCCCCATAACTATTTCCAGGTTACTCCCATGATCTAAATCTAGGTAGTTGCATCAGGAAGGATTTTAACTGTGCAACAGTGCAATCTTTTTTACACTACCTCTCTTTGATCAAGTTCTCTTTAAAAAGTTGTGTTTAAAAGTCAAGCACGGGCACCTTAAGTGATAGGTATTCTAGTGAATAGAACTATTAATTAATACAACTGGGAAAAGTCTGAGAAGCGGCAGGGTAAACAGGGAAGGACATACAGAAAGAAAAGGAAAAGAGCAGCAGACAGTAAAATATAGAGTGACTTTTGAGCTGAAATTCTTTAACAAAGAGCTTTTCTTCTGCCTTCCCAGCTCTGCCATTCCCCAATTGCATTAAAGCAGTTGGCAAGATGAGTAATATTTTTAGATGAAATATACTGGCAGAACAACAGGAACTGCAGCCCCTTTACTGTTCAGCTGGAAATTTCTGCTGCTGTTTCTGGTAAATATGGCTGGTGGCAGGACCTGGCTTGTAGCTTTAACCACATGTGGGAAGTTCATGGGGCAAAGATGCCAAGTCTAAAATTAACCCCCTTGAAATAGAAGATTAAAAACCAAAGTGCCTGGGGCAGCGTGAGGGTGTTG
The DNA here is from genome assembly GCA_025447955.1 of Psilopsiagon aurifrons. Classification (NCBI taxonomy): domain Eukaryota; kingdom Metazoa; phylum Chordata; class Aves; order Psittaciformes; family Psittacidae; genus Psilopsiagon; species Psilopsiagon aurifrons. The sequence goes on from JAOEHY010038062.1 coordinate 5,370, forward strand.
AGGTCGTTATTTTTAGTCTTTCATTATTTTAAGACATGTAGAGATTTGGATAAATTAAGGATTAAAATAAAAATATAAGATCTCAGTGTTCTGTTAATGGTATAGCTTTAAATCCTTAGACAAGAACCAAGAGACAGAGTACTAAGGGCAAAAGCTTTCTGAAGCTCACAGTATTGCTGTAGAGAGTGGATCTAAGGTGGTGCCAACTTTTACTATGAGTAGCACGTGTCTCTGAGCTCCATTACTGGGACCCCACTGATTTTTGCAAAGCCTCAAAGGAAAAACAAGTATGTGTCACCCTTGGGCTTGTGGAGAAGAATTTAGGGATGTAACATGAAAGGATCAAAATCTGTAAAGCAAATAAATGGTGCAGCACCGAAACATGGTGGTGTTGCCTCATTTTTATGTGTTTATTTTTGAACTCTTTCTGAACTCTTTGAACACATCTCCTCATTTCAGAGGCAATCGAACCCGTGAGTTTTCAACTTAAGTGTATGATGTCACAGCTGATGCTGGTCACACTGGTAAACATTTTTAAATAACTTTATTAACATCACCAGTATCACCAGCAAATTAATGCCAGTCTCAAAATAACCATTGTTTCTTCTTTCACTTCATGTAAAGTATTGGGATTAATCCGTTCTTTGGAAACAACACGTTTTTATCCATATTTCATTCTTGGCTGAGTTTTTCTATTCCTTATTTTAGGACACGTTCAGTTGTCTCAGCTCCTGAATGTTTTCTTGTTATTCCTACTCTGCTCTTTGAAACATAAATTCAAGAGCTGTTGTAAAATAGACGTCTGTGCTAATAAGGGAACAGTATGAAGCTGACTGAAAATTGCATAATGCAAGGAAATTTTTAGCATGGAACTACTGAGAAATTGTTATTTATCAATTCCTTCATGAATGCCCACCTTCAGAAATGATCAGAAGTAGGATCACAGAATCCCAGCCTGATTTGTGTTGGAAGGGATCTTAAAGCTCATCCAGTTCCAACTCCTGCCACTGGCGGCGACACCTTCCACTAGAGCAGCTTGCTCCAAGCCCCATCCAACACTGAACACTGACAGGGATGGGGCAGCCACAGCTTCTCTGGGCACTCTGTGCCAGTGCTTCAGCACCCTCACAGGGAAGAGCTTCTGCCCAAGAGCTCATCTCAATCTCCCCTCTGGCAGGTTATAGCCATGGCCTTGTTCAAAGCCCCTCTCCAATTTATTAATATTTATTTATTTGTATTTAATTTATTCATTAGTATTTAATAGCATTTATCCCTTATTACTCAGGGTGGAATGTCTAAGGAGCACTGGGGGCTAATACTGGAATGCTCAGTGCCCTCACCTACCAGTCCTGTCCTGAAAGAGACCTTGAGGATTTATTAACTCTGGGGCTTTGCACCTGGGCACATACTCTATCACTTTCTTCATGGCTCAGTCCTCCATGTCTCACACCTAGTGGCTTTTCAAGCTTTATTCAAAATAATGTTGTTAATTTGCAATCTTTTGCTTCTTTTTTTAATTAAGACGACCCTGGTAAGTATTTTCTTCTGCCAGAAGCTATGGACAGTACTGCAAATGTACTATATATATAAATCTTGTTAGAAACAGTCCCTGCTCCAAAAAATTTATAGACCATATTAAGAACAAAATGATATCTTCATTTTTGCCCTATATATGCATATATGTTAGTTCGTGCACAAATATTTCCCAAAATTACATAAAAAACTCTTACATCTCAGCATCTAATACAGGTCCCTGCAATCCTTGCTCAGACCTCGGCCCCTCCTGGCAGGAAGCAGGCTTGGGTGAGGAAGGCTAGGATAAAATACACATCAAAACCCTTGACTCATCCAGGACAGACAACATGGGAATCCTGTGTAGAGCATCTTGTGATTGATTGGCTATGGAAATATGAGAGAAATAATCCCCTTCGTGGGCTGGGGGTTCCTGTTGTCATTCAATAAGAAAAATCATCTCAGTGGACAATTCCTGGAATAAGACAATGGTGATCGATAACGAATTCCCAGTTGTTGCTGGAAAAGGTTTCTTAGCTATTGCAGACAGGACAAAAGTGTTCTCAGTACCATTACTGAAAGTGAAGTTTTAGACCTGAAAGCTAAAATGAAACAAAGCAAGCTTTCAATTAACTTCTCAAAGTGCTCTCATTTCCCAGGTCAGGGCAGATGAAAAGATAAATATTGAACAAAGGGGGTTGTTCTATATCTGAAGCATCTTAATGAATACAAAAAGTTATACAACATATTCGAGGAGTGCTTCTGCCTAGTATCAACTGTTCCTTTCTCCAAGCCACTGATGAGATCATGGCCCCTCATGGGTGATCAATTCTTCAGAGTGATATTAGATGATTTATTGCATGCCCAGAGGCAAGGTGGATTTTCCCCTTGAACTCAGGAAAATCAACATTGTCACTGATATGAGAGGGAAAATTTCTCATTAGAAATTCTGTACTTGTCTGAGAAAAGAAAATATCCATTACTAGATGGTTTTATGACTTTTGCTACTGACTTCTGTGACATGGGCAGATCACACAAGTCCCCCCGGTTTCTTTCCTTCTCCTGTCTGCTAAGGACCTTCTTAACCATTGTGAGAAATTGAGAGGTATTGCAATTGTTAACTTTGGCTTTACACTGGTCACAATGGTATTTAAGCGATGTTGCTGCTTGTGAACTGTCAGTATTATCATCACGTGTGGTCCCATCTTGACCACTTCATTAAGAAAGGAAAAAATCCAAGCCTGATCACTGAGAAAGTTGCTGTTGCTCAGCAATGACCAAGGCTTGTCAGTATCTGAAGACATCTGCAGCTTCTCCAAAGATTATTCACTCTCTGTATCTGACAGTGCCACAAACTCAAGAAGAATGTATGGCGGGGGGGGGGAGAAATTAAGTGCTTCTAAATAATATTTGAGGCTAAGGCCAATTAATTCTAAGGCCAGAGAGGGATTACTGGAGGCAGCCCCAGTTACTGCAGGTCCTGGGGGTTTAAGGAATCCCTTAGGCTTTGCCTTATTAAATTTCTTTTTTTGGAAAAAAATGAATTGATCCTATTACATGGATTAAATAAGCATGTTTTCAATTTATCTATGGTGTATTCTAATGAAGTGTTACAAACTCTTGAATACTGCATAATGGAGTTATATCAGTTCTAATAGGAGAATCAAATACTTGTGGATTTGAGCCAAAAGCTCATTGACATCAACTAGTAGTAAGGAAAGCTTACTAATGTTTCAGTGAGCTGTAACTAAGACTCCATAAATACAGGAAAGCTTTTTTATGGCTAGCTCTGCAAAACCAGTGAAACTCAGGAGAACTCTGGCTTGTGTATCACGCATCATTAGCACACTCATGAGCTAAATTGTGACTACTACTAGACAGAAAGAGCAGAGCTGAACTTCTAGGTCCCCAACTGTTTGCAGAGCAGTCACAAAAACTGATTTGGGCTTGAGCTCTGCAGGGACAAAAGAAACACCAAACACTGTTACTCTCTTTACAACTTTTTATTCTTGCAGCCATTATTTATTCCTTCTTAATGACGAAACACACAAACTCAATATTTCTCCTTAATCTACTCAGAGCTTCAAAAGACATTCAGTGTACAAATAATTCCTGGCTCTAAGATGCCATGAGCTGAAACCTTGAAGCTGCATGAGTTTTGTTACTGACTTCACTGGGCTAGAATTTCACACAAAGATGATTAATTGCCACAACTTTCAATCTCCATAAATGCTATTTTGCAATGTGGGATTGTTTAAGCCAGCTCTTACAAATGAAGTAATTAGAATAATGGTTAGAGGAACTGGAAACAGAAGTGGTGGGAGAGAAGACAACAGTAACACTTAAACAGTTACGCTTTTAGGAGCAATCCTCTAAGACCTGGTATCAGATAAGAGTCTTGCATACAATTTCAGTATAATTTTACCAATAGTATTGAAACAAATCTGATTTTCTTCATTCTGTTTCCACAGAAAAATGTCCCAAGCAGAGCTATACCAAGGAATGACACACTGACCAAAAGAAGAGAAAGAATGGCTTCACTTTCCCCTCACGTCCAGCCCGTTCCTTTTCTCTTCCCGGGTAACTATTCCATTTAGTAAGAACTGGAAATGAAATCTCACGTTGTCTTCATAGTTAAGTCCCTTTGATGTGTGTGTGATGCATGGAGAGGTAGATCAGGAAATGTCAAGTTTTCATTCTTTTACTTGTCTTCCACTCTTTTTATAATCTTCTTTTGGTTTAATGCTTTGCATGTCAATGTTTCATGTTTTGCTCCAATGAGTGAGAGTGAAAAAGAGAAAAATGGGAAGGACATTGAGATCCCTTTTAAAATATCTCAAGATGAGCAACAATTTTTTCCTCAAGGAAAACCAAACAAAAAGACAAAGAAAACAACATAAACCAACTCATAACTTCATGTATTGTATAGGCTGAAAACTGGGCTTCCAAGTGCCTACTACTGCTGGGTCCACTTTCCCATGTCACAACAGAAAGAGAACCTGATTTGCAATGATCAAAGCCAACCAGAGTTCTTAAACCTAAGCCAGTGCTGTTGGGCTATCCAAATCCCATTAAATTCAATATAAAGCCTTTGTCTAAAGTACTTTTGTCACTGGCTTTTCCAAACCATGGCTTTTCTGCAGTAAGCTCATTTTACTTGCCTGCTTTTCACTCAATCTCATCTAGATATGAGTTCTTTGTTAGTCACCTGCATGAGGAGCCCAGGCTCTCCTTTTTCTCTGCAGTAGGACCCTGCTGATGCAGATCCCCTGTTCTTTAATGTTCTTTTTTTATAGAGAAAAATTAACTGCTATTTCTACACATTGCTTTGCCCAGTGCAATGCCATGGGCAAAGAAAAAGCAGCCTGTGAAATCACAGATATGGACAGAACCCAAATGACTTAATGAATTTTGGCTCCATGAGGAGCCTAAAAAAAGATCAAGACCCATCCTGTCTTTTTGAGGGGCTGTACTAGCAAAAAGCAAAAGACAATCTTTGTTGAAGGGCTCATGGAAATAGAAAGCAGCAATATCTGCATGTATTTTAAAGCATCAGTATTGCCTTCACTGGGCCACTCCAAGCAGCTTCACATGAAACAAGAAGTGATGAACCTCAGAAAAGTTCTGCACCAGTGCACCTGCAAGGAGAGCATTCTGAGCCATATCCCAGTGCCTCATGGTACGAGTCAGTACACAGAATATAGGGGAAAGATGTTGATAACAATAATTGATCAGAAATGAGACAATCAGTTGACTAGAGTGGCTATGCGATTGTCTGGGTCCAAAAATGTGACTAAAAGCTGAAAATTATGTGGAAATTTGAAGTGAATTCTAAACAAGTATGCATTTCCTGACTCAAAAGCACTTTAGCCGTATAGCCTTCAGTGTAGAGACATCTGGCTTCCTTCCCATCAATCGATACCATTAAAGCCCTAAAAAAAAAATCCTTTCTCCATATAGTTATAAAATATCAATTACATACATTTTCATTAGCTGAATGCAGTGATCAGGGCTGATACATTGGTTGTTTGTTTCTCAGAAAGACATTGTTGGCACTCTCCCAGTCACAGTCTTCTCCAGTGAGAGCATCCTCTAATCACACTGATGGGGACCAGCACTTGGCACACCAGCCCTCCCCCAACTACTGTACCACAAACTGTCAGTCACAGAGTGCAAAATGGGGGTGCCCAGCTTTGGTTTCTCCTGTCCGTCACCCCTACAGTGCATTAACCACCAGAGCTTGCAGAGGATATTCTGCTGCAGGATTTAAAACTCCAAGGAAACATTAATGCGTTATGCTAAACTCACTGATACTCTAGTGGAAGGTACTTTCACCTCTGTTTCACTGATGCAGACGTTTAGGTAGAGAAATATAAGTCACTTGCCTGAGGCTATGCACTGATTGAGTATCAGAGACCAAATTAAACTGACATTTCTTGGTCCTTAGCTCCGTATTGTGGAAGTACTTCTGAAGAAACTGTTTAAAGGGAAACTAATAATATCAGCCCTACATTAAATAATGCCACTTCTTCTGTGCTCTACAATTTCTTTGCTTTTAAATGCCACCCTGTCAGCACCAGCATGCAGACACCTTCTCTGTCCATGACAGCATATCCTCCTCCTCTTCCTTCTCAGCTCAGCATTTTCATATGTTTTAGAGTATGCATTGCTGTCCAGCTCATCTTTATGTGGGCCAACGATCAACTGGGGATCTTTTCCCAAAAAGGCAGGAGCTGGACATGTCTAGAAGCATAGAGACATTTTTAAACCAAGCAGAAATGTGCACAGCCACACTGAATGTCATTTTGGAAAATCATAGAATCACAGAATGGTTTGGGTTGGAAGGGACCTTCAAAGCTCATCTAATTCAACCCCCTGCAATGAGCAGGGACATCTTCACCTAGATCAGGTCACCCAGACCCACAACCAGCCTGGTCTTGAATGTCTCCAAGGATGGATCACTCACCACCTCTCTGGGCAGCCTGTACCAGTGTTTCACCACCCTCATTGGACAAAATTTCTTCCTCACATCCAGCCTGAATCCCCATCTTTTAGTTTAAAACCAAAACTAAAACACAGCTTTCTCTTTTCATTCAGCACTTCTCAGAAAAGACACAGGAAAGGGAAGGTGGTGGAAGGTGACTGGGTTTGTTCTTCAGAAGGAAAATGACAGGAAAATGATAGCATTAATGGTTACTGGTTTTTATCCTCAAGAGAAATAAAAACCCCACACATAAGCAAGAAAATAAACAAAAAAAAGTTGACAAACCTCTTACACAACCTGCTGGAACTCGTGGCCCTACATCTCAGACATGCTCTGAAACACAAACCATCAGCCACATCCTGGATATTTTCTAACAAAAGAAATGGAACACACACACCTTCCTGAAGAACTTGAATGAGGCTAGAAAACATAGGCTCTATATAAGTTCAGTAGACTCCAAGCCGTCCAGCCTCATTTTCTTGGCTCCTTTCCTGTCACTTCAGATTGGTAGGCTCCTGGGGTCAGTCTCCCCATCTGATAATTTTGGCCTTTGAAGAACTACCAGGTTCTGTGAGGTTATCAGAGCAAGCAGGCCGAGCACTTCTTGCCCTGCATTTCTTGCCCTTCACTCTGTGGAAGAGGGCAGCGGGTGCTGACATCAGCATTGCAAGGCTCAGCATTACAAAACACCATCATCCAGCAAACCTCCTGCAAGGGAGCTCTGCCTTAGCCCACACAGAAAGGTGCCTTATGCAAACTTCTCATGCTTCAGAGGGTAGCACGCGTAAGACCTCATTTCCAATGATGGCCCTCTCCATGGCATGCTTGCTGAAACCTACTTGGGGGTAAAAAGATCTCTCTAGTCCTCAGGTTAATCCTACATGAGTCCAGAACTGGTAATTGCAGCTGAAATCCTAATGGGAATGGAGAGGATCATAATCAAAGCATGAAGGGAAAATGGAAAGCTTGTATTTTACTGCTGTAGTGCTGGACACAAAAGGGGTCAAGAAAATTCTCCTCTACTGCAAAACTGTTGAGTGTGCACAAACTAAGAATATTTTTCATTGCAAGAAAAATCCATTGATTTTTTTCACCCAGTTTTCTGCAACCAAAGAAGCTATCCAGTTGAACACTGCAGGAAATATCTGCATGACAGACTGCAGACTTCCACTTCTCTGTTGTCAGAGAAATGTTGGCTAATGCAAAATGAACTCTCTCAGTTACCAGGGGTATATTTCTTTGGAATTAATTAGAAAACTTGACATTTTTCTTAGGTTTCCTTCTTTCTTAATGTGGAAAATATATCCAATGGTTAATTTCAAGTAGCTATTCTTCAGAGATCTCTATGACTTTCATGATCAACAGATCTACAGGCAAAACACATCTTAAGTAGACCCAAGAACTGCTTCCTCATGCAGTTATCCATGAGGTTACACAAGGTTACATAGGCATGTGTGCTTGAGATTTGACTTTGGGAGGACCCAAGTCAGAAACAAAATGGACCATCTCAATGCAATCCAGTGCTAAGCTGGTGGACAGCTGCCCAGCTGTGCTGGGAAATGCTGCAAGGACAGTGTGTGGCAGCTCTTCCGCACTGCCTACACGGTCAGTAGAGGTCTTCCGCAGCAAAACCATCACTTCCACTTAGGTCATGGGACACATATGTCTCTGCATCTGCCAAAACCAGACCTCTCCTCACCACTGCCCAAGCACCATTGAAGTCTGCTTGACTATTCCAGAAGACAGTGTGGTTTTGATCCACTCTGTCTCTTGGCTTCTGCTCTGCATCTGCCAGGAACTGCACATGCCGGGGTTACATCCAAGCAGGGATACACGTTTATAGGCAAGCCCACTGCATAGAGCCATAAAGGAATTTAGTCAGCCTGGCCCTCTGGTTCTGGCTCTCTGGATCTGGCCCTCCAAGGCTTGCAAGTTCTTCCAGCCCATGTCTCACTGGAGTATTTCTGGCCAGATGGGAAGAAGTGAGACATTTAGTGGTAAAAATGACACCACTTTTGATTAAGGAAAATGGTGAAATTTCTCTTGAAGGCAAAAAATTGTAAATTCCCATGAAAATATATCTTCCCTGTGAGAACTTCCTAACTAAAAGAAAGAGCTTTACAGGGCTTTTGTTTGCCAAAGAGCTGCACAGATGTGACTCATTTGCTGCCCCCAAGCCAAATATTGTTTGGTGCCTAGAAGGAGGCTTAAGCCTCCCTACAGACACACTGAGACTCCCCATTAGAAATAGCACCACAGGCCAGGTTCCAACTGAGAGAAACCCTCTTCACAGCTTCTTTGGGCTGTCTGGTTACCACCAGGGACAACACAGGCAAAGGACTATCTGCAAAGCTCATTTCATGTCCAACAGAGGTATAACCGTTCTGAACACCTTCCTCCCTCCTGGTCTGTATCTTGTGGAAAATCAGTTTATGCCTTTCTGGAAGCAAGTCTTCTATGGGGGTTGCAAGAGACTGAGTGCTTGTGGCCAACTATTACATTTTATTCTCTCTGCCTTTGAGCCAGCAGCTGTGTTTGGTCAAATTTGATAGAGGGAAAGAGGCCTTGACGACATCACATTTCTCCAAGGTTTGCGGAAAGACTCCACAACAGTCTTGCCCCATTCTGCTTTTGCACAGGCAAAAGAGGGAAGGTTTCCACTGGGGAGGACTGTCTGCTCCCACTGTGGTGGAAGGAATTATTAACATTGGGTTCCCTGCTCATGTGCTGCACACGGGCACACACATTAAAATCAGAGCACCATGGTCATATTTGCAAGCAGACCAACTCTTGACCAGACTAAGATTTCTTTGAACACCTAAATATGTAATGATGAGTATTATTTTATGATCAAAACAAATGCTTCACCAACATAAAGATCTTTCACCATATGTTTTAGAGCTGATTCTTTGTCTGTATAGTCCCATTACACATCATTTTTATTATTAAGGTTATTATTATTACTGCTGAGAAGCTCTGATACTTTCATCATGTTCTGGCTTTCTTTAGATGTTTCTGTGCTTTGCCTTGTGCTTTCTTTAAAATACTTCCAGGCAGCTTTCAATCATAGAATCCACCTTCTTCTCTAGCATGACTGTAAGATTGTTAGAAAGCAACACTTTCTGCCACATAGAGAAACCTGCCTTCCTGTTACCTAAGCCATTAGCACATATTTAATTTCTATTAGAGGTAACAGCAATAAAACTCTTGTTGAAAATGAATTATGCAGTCCAATACATCTAAGCTTTTCTTGTCGCCTTTATAAGAAAAGGGGTTATTTACTTGTTGTCCTGAAACAGTGATGAGGAACATAATACAAAAGGATTTTAGTCTGGTGCAACAAGAAGTCTGACGTCCTTCTTGTTGCCACTGATGGCGATTTCATTTCTCTAGAGCCTTATTACTGTTGGAAGCATTTAATATTTTGGATATGAAAGCAGATGTGATCACACATTTGAGTCAGAGGGCTTCAGATCGTTACCAGCTTTCCAGGTAGTTTAGATGTCTGTCAGTGTTGCTAAGGAAGCTAGGACATCTCTCTTTGTGCTCATGCTCATGCTAATACTCTGGCTGGTCACTATGAATCAGATCTCAAATCTATACTTCACTGCGGTCTTTCTAGTCAAGGTGAAGGGAGAGATAGACAACGCATTTTGTATTTGATTCCAGCACTTAGGTGGATTCAGCAAATTCTAGAACACACAGCACCATTGGAACAGTCCTCTCAATAGCATAAAACTGTGTTTGGTCTCCCCTTTGCTTCCAAGGAGGGTTTTGCAGCCTGGATGTCTTGAGATGAGGGTTTCTGCCAACTGTTACTCAGGAAAAGTATTTAAATGTGATGGCCTCAGCCTAAGTCCTTGGTGTAATATTTGTCCACATCATGAAACCACTGGACACAATATGGAAATGCAATTGACAATAAACCAAATGATATAATCCCATCTAATGGTATTATAATGAATCCCAAGTGAACTAAACATGATTGGGCAAGTATTTCAAAGTGTTACTGAGTGAGCTTTTATATCATGAAGGTTTGCAGTTGCCAACCAGTGGCCAGACACACAGAGCAGACTCTAATAAGTTAGCCAATTCCACCCTGTAAACCTGTGGCAGTTTCTTACAGAAACATCTTTTTTTAATTAGTGCTTTTACTTTTTGAAGGATTCAAAGTTTTCTGAAGTATGTTTCATTCTTTTAAATACATTGCTCCTATTCCCAATCAGTTATTTCTGGTTTGTAGTGAAATCCCCTAATGAGTAGAAGGGGATTAAATTTCTGTAAACCCACCATTTATGAGCTTGTGAGTTGCTAAATGATGTTTGCTTTTCACCAAATGGCTGCTTGTGCCTTACATGTCTGTATGGTTTGCTGTGTTATACATCTGCTCTGGTGTTACTGTTTTCATTCTGTTATAGTTCTGAAAATGTGATTGTCCTGGGTTCAGCTGTAGCAGTCATTTTTCTCCTTAGTAGCTGGTGCAGTGCTGTGTTTTTGACTTTCAGTCTCGAAAAAATGCTGATAATGCCAATGTTTTTAGTTTAAACCAGTTCTACTTTAGCTTAAACCATGACAGTGATCCAAACGGCACTGAGCACAGCTGACCGTCTGCTTGACTGAATGTCTGCCAAGTGCAATTTTCAAGTCTTCTTTCCTCTGGAGAAATGGAGAGGGAAGAGAGAGACCTCTCTCTCTCATGTATGAGAGCATCTTCATTTTTGAGCAGCCTGAGAAACCCCCATAAACAAAATAGGTAGCTTGATGCTACCCAAAAGATTGGATGCTCTTGAAAGGGCCTCTGCTCATACTTGGTTCCGGAGAAAGCAAAAAAGACACATCCAAAAAATGGCACTGCCCTCTGTGATCTGCACAGAGCTATGTAATACACTGAGCAAACATGGCAGCAGAGCCCTTTTAAAACACTTCCTACCTGACACAGAATGTCAAGTTCAAGGCTTGCTCTGCAAACATACTGGAGACTCTGAGCTTACCAAGCTGAGGATAGCTGCTGCCAGACGATCATTCCTCCACCCATTCTGAACCTGATATCAGCATGCTTGCCTGCCTGGACCAGAGGCTTAAGAGGATTAAAATGCAAGAATCCAGATTCAGAAATCAAAATGACCTCCTTTGGCCTTGAAACACCCCAATTCTTCTGCAATTTCAAAGGTCCCTGTAGAGAGAGAATGGATGAGAACTGTCTCTAGCAGGCACAACAGCAAGCAGGTTGAAATCATCTCAACAAAACTTGCAGAACCAGTTATGTTTCCTTACCAGAGTAATACCTTCACTTCCAGTCTCACTACTGGAAGTCATTTGAGTGCTGTAACTATTTATAACCAGTGAGGATTTACCCAGAAAAAAGAACATGAAATATGATCTTGTCCCAGAATGCCTAAGTTCAATGGAAAATGAGCAGTTAGCATTTTCTCTGGAAAACAAAGTATTTGCAATCTTCACAGGCAATTTGGGTCCATTCATGATGCATTCAACAGAACATTTCTCATCAGGCATTTTATAATGCTTTTGACTATTATAATGATGTAAGTGCTAAAAGACAAAACCAGATTTATAAAAGTATTAGCCTTGAAAAAAAAATTCACCCTTGGTCACCCTGTTTTCAAATTTCAGGTACCAATTTAGCCATACCAGTTGATAATGAAACTACTGTAACCAAGAACAGAGCACAGTGCAATAGCAAGAAGAACTTTAATAACTGAGACCTAAATCTCTGTGAAAGGACAAATTCAAAGAACGTTACTTGTTTTTTCCTGATCTCAGTTATTCATTGTACTTCTGCTTTGTCCCTTGGAGTACAAATCCTGTATGTTTTAGTGGGAGAGTAAGCGATTTTCAAGGGCACTTTTCTGCCAAACTGAAGAGCAAAGAGTGTGATTACTCACAGATATATATCATGTTACCAAAATGTCTGCGTTTGCCATAGGGATTGACTACCCCACAATTTTCACCTGTGCCTTATGTATTAGCGTGTCTGTGTGTGGAGGGGAATGAGAGCAACCAGCCGTCACAGAGCTGTAGTCTTTTAAACAACAACAAAAAAGGCATCCTGCCTGAGAGGAAAACAATGAACCAGCAGCAGGCAACAATCAGATGGTTTGAGCTTTCTCTTGGGTAAGGTGCTGTGGCTACAGATTAACTTTGTTTGTTCAATATTTATTGTATTTTCCTTTTACCTGCTCTGAAATGAGGACTGGAAGCACTTTGCTAAATGGATGGAAATTATCCCAGCTTCACAGCATGCCTTGTAAGTGCCCTGGTACTGTTTTTGGCTATGCTGTTTTGCAAGTACATAGAGCAATCCCCTTTCAAGGGTTTCCATAGATTCCCCTGTCCCTGCTATGGCAACAGCACACTCTCAGCTCTACTTCTCCTCAGCAATGGGTCTGTTTGCATCAGAAAGATGTTGCTCCTTGGGGAATTGACATCCCAATGGGTCTGAAAGCTCAGACCTGCCCAGGAGCAGAGTCCTCTCAAGAGCTCATAGAATCCCACACTGGTTTGGGTTGAGGGGACCTTAAAGCTCATCCAGTTCCAAGCCCTGCCACAGGCAGGGACACCTTCCACTAGAGCAGCTTGCTCCAGGCCCTGTCCACCTCCTTGAACACTGCCAGGGATGGGGATTCCACACACATGGCCCAAAAGCGAAGAGTTAATGGGACCCCGAATCAACCACTGCCTGATATATGAGGCACCTGAGCTTTGGCATCCCATTCATGAGGCCAAGTTTGCCCTGGAACTGTGGAGCAGGCCACTGTGAATCTTTTCATGGAAATTTGCCCACCTGTGCCACTTTCCTCTATGCAGCATAGTCTTCAGGTAGTGGTTTCCTTGTTCTAAAAAAAGGCAGCGCTGACACCATGGAGGCTGGAAAAGATATTGCAACCTCTCCATGGCACAAACTCTACTGTTCTCAGCGGCAGAGGCAGGAGCATACAGTGACCTCCTGTAGATCAGCTACACATCTCTCCACTTATTGTCTCAGCTCATTGATTTTAGCATCTGGTAAAAAAACCCTAAACTCCAGCTATAGCCATTTTGCCCCATTTCCCAACAATTTTTCAGATTTTCTGCTATCTCTAGGACTTTTAATTATGCACTGATTGCACAGCACCAGTAGGTTATTACCTCCTCTGTCCCCAGCAAATATTCCCTTTGACAATCTTTCTCTGGAAGTTCTTGGCAAAGCCCTGCTGATATTTTCTTAGACTTTGGAATCTGGTAGATACCTAAGGGGGCAAACTGCACACATTTACTCTGCTCTCCATCCCAAATAAATGGAGATGTTCCCATCTAATCCAGGGGAGCAAGAGTAGATAGTTGGAGACCCCATTGATGTTGCACCCATTCTTTGTCCTCCTAGGAACTTCTGTACAGTTTAGGGCCCAGAGACGGAATGACTTGCATTCACAGAATTCTAAGTCAGTATGTATAAATGTCTGTTGATTTAATGCTCTTCTTTAACATTATGTGGACAGAAGCAAGCTACCTGAGGCAAATACAGTATTTAGAGGTACTGTGTTACAGGAAACCTCTGGCCAGGCAGCTGGGCCAGCATCCTCCCTAGCAAACATCTCTTATTTCTTTAGCCGCTCACTGCCTGGAGTTTGATGTGAGCTGCCATTGTTTATGGTATCAGAATCACTGATGAAGATAAATATTGGAAAGAGGAGCTGGGAGAGATGTGAAGGCAGCACTTGGCCAATCCTCAGAGAGCCTACACCTTCCCTCCAACCTTCACACGATATTGATGGTTTCATAATGGACATGCAGGAATATGCGATCAAAGGGAATATCTGAGTGTTATTGGTCCTAACTACCCAAGCTTAGCCAGGCTTTTAACTTTAAAAGCCTTGGAGAAACAGATTCTGTTTTGGTTTACATTTCATCTGATACAGCTTGCCTTAGAAACCAATTAGCATTTGGTGATTGCATGTATTAATCCTGCATGTTCAGGCTTCTTGTTCAGTGCATTCTTGAATGCCCTACGTCAGGCTGCGTTGTTGCACTGGCACTGTGATCCTGGCCCCATCGTCTTCAAAACGTCATGTGTCAGGTTGTCACTGTTAAGTAAGCCTTCAGGTGTTCAGCACAAGTTGATTTTTGTTTGATTTTATTGGTTTTTTTTTTAATTACTATATTGAAAAATACAGGATCTTTATTTTGTAGAGGTCTTTTAGTAGAGGAGGTACTGTGAGGCATGTTTTTTTCAGACCAGAAGCTAAGATGCTTTTGTAGTAATGGATGGAAGAGAAAAGGGGAGAGAAAAGGGAAAAGGGGTCATAGCTTTTTTATTAGTCTCCAGCTTGTAAGACTCTATTTTGTGTGCCTATAGCCATAACATTTGAGGACATGCTTTATTTCACTGTCATTTCTCAATATTATAGGTAGTGATCACTAAACTCTCCAGAAATTAATAAAGTTTGTCAACCACTTACAAAGCAGTTGTTGAAATGAGCAAGTGATAAATTACCAAAACCTTGCACCAAAACCAGTGTTTATTTCTGGTCCTGCAGTTAATTCCTTTTCCCCATTCCTCTTGCTACAGGAAATGGTGGTGGTGATGGATACCATCTGCATGCCAGGAGAAAGGAGCAAGTCCCTGCATCCCTGGCTGCAAAGCTGACATGCAGAAAGTGTCTTCTTGCCCTCCCGTTCAGTGGAGCTGATGTGTAGCTGTCAGCCAGCCCGCAGGACAGCTTGTACCCCCAGAGCTGGGAGCCTGTTTGCTTTCCAGCTGCTGCCTGCCCTCCAGCATGCTGCTGATGTACCACAGCAGGCTTTGCTTCTGCCAGTCCCAACAGGAGCTGGGCTCGGAGCTGCCAGGTTGCATATGCATCGCTGCAGGTGGGTAAGCAGAGGGAGACAGAGGGGACCAGGATTTCCAGATAAAGGCAGGAAATCTAGACAAGGAGGGAGTGTAAATGCAGGCTGGAGTATAAGTGCTGTCCCCAACTGGGAGGAATCAAAGGGAAGTGGCTGTCTTGAATAAAAGAGCAATGCTGAAGCAGTTGTCAAGTGGCTTGAGTTAACCAGAGAAGGGGGTAATGCTGGTTGCAGACAGTGGCAACTTTTCAGGCTCCACAAAGCAACTATTTCCATGCTTTACTTCCTGTCCTTTGGGATGTAGAATAGATCTGCATATGGTATATTTTCTTCTTTCTTTTTTTTTGTTTTTCTTTTAATGTCCAGGTTTGAACCCATTTCTGCTCAGCCTGTGGCACTGCCTGCCTGGAGGGTGGCTCTAAAGCAGGACTAAAGACTAAAAACTTGGTATTTGTGTTTCCCAAGTGAGCAGGACAGCTTCTTCCCTTCGAGATGTGAGCAGAGGTGCAAACTCTCACAGCAGCAAGGTAAACGTCTGAAGGGTTTAGGGAGCTGTCTTGAAGCACAAACCTGACCCCTGAGTTCACACAACAGCAGAAGAGTCCCCAGGGACCCTTGCAGGACCAGATGTCAGCCTGTGGAAATCATTCTTATACTGATTTTCAAACATCTGCAGCATGTCTGGTTAATTGCAAGCGGATGTATTTTATGCTTTTCAGGCTACCTGTTGTTAGAGTTTCTTTATTTGCTGTATCAATATGGAAATGGATAAGAAGCAAACACAGATGTCTTTGTGGACAACCTGCCTACAGGTAGAAAGGTTACTTCAGTTGAACCCCTGTCTTGCAGTGACTAATTCATCCATCCATAACTATATCTGTCTTTAACCGTGGTTAGCACTTTTACCACTGCCTTCTGTCAGCAGTCAGCTATTAAAAATAGCTACAACATATAGTAACTTGAGCCAGCTTTATATTTGCCTATGTATGGTTTATAAGGGATATTCATTGAACAGTTTCTGGTGGTCAGCAACCACTGTAAATAATGGTCAAGTTCTGTCTCATTCATGGGCAATCATCTTTTGATTTGGCCTGAATCATGAACGAAAGATATTTACTTTATGGTCTCCTGAATGCTGTTGTGGGGTTCAGTGCACTGTCCCTTAGGGTTGCTTTTGCTGTAAGATGTCACTCTCAGCTTTGACAGCTCTGTGCCTTACCTGCACACGTGTACTGATGCAAAGAGATTTCTCCATGCTCAATGTCACTGATCAGCAAGCCAAAGGCTACTGCAAAGCTGATGCTATGCAAAATGTGGATGGTTTACTTGCAGTGCTGAGATTTTCTGGAAGAGGCATTCAGGAAAAGTACTTTTAGTTGGTATATACAGAAAACCTGGGAAACAACAGGAATGCTGAGATCTAACAGTGCCTTTACCTGAGCTGTCTGAGCACTGACGAGTCTTATCTGGTCCAAAGAAAACTGCGGGTATTCCCACAATAGTACCTGAAAGCCACTGGGCAGATAGGATAAGAGGATCCCTTCAGGGATTCTTTTAGGATAAGAAAAATAGTACAGATAAGCTGTCCTTCCCCTTAAGCATATCCCATAGTGGTCCCCAGGAGCATAGAGCTGAGGTGAGATCTATATTTTACTTTTCTTCCAGCTTACTGTGCTCCTTGACCAAATCATTTAACTTGCTCATATTTCACTCAGCTAAGGACATGCATACTTACTAGAAATGTGCAAGGGCTTAGCTACCATGCATGTTTAATTGAAGTGCTGGTGATGAGTATGACAGAATTTTACACCTTATACACATATAGATTTAAAATAACTGCAAACCAATGTTCGGAATGGTGCATCGGAAGCCCTGTTCCAGAAAACACTTCAGGTAACTATCACATGCATAATTTTCTCACACTTGTTCTTGAAAACATCATCATAGAAGTTGCTAGTACCTGCAGCAAAGATTGACAGAAATGAGTCCAAAGCACCCACTGCTAGTGGAAGGTGTCCTTGCCCATAGCAGGGGGGTTGGAACCAGTTGGTCTTTAGGGTCCCTTCCAACTCAAACCGTTCTGTGATTCTTTGAAATAGTAGTAGCAGAAATGTTACATATATTTCTATGTATTTACTACTAATATAACTAAATGACAAGATAATATTTTCAAAATCTGTATAGAAACAGAGAATTATCCCTCTAAAAAAGATTTAATTTCCTATAAGGAAGGTTCAGCTCATTTCTGTGTCTGCAGTTTATTTTGCATTTCTACTCTGCTCTTAAACACTTCTTTCACCAAGCTGATTGCTGAGCCTTCAACAGAGAGAATTTGACGGAGCCCTTTGCCATACTCGCAGTGCATTTTGCAACAGCTAAAACATGCAGTAAGCAATATCTTCAGCTTAATCAAAGGCCAGTTTCTCCATTAATACTTTCCCATGACACTGGGAGTTTTGAAGGCTCCTGAGGTATATACATCAGGAAGAAATGCAAAACTGCCGAAGGTGCCATGCTCCTCATAGGATCGATCGTGTACCCTTTCAGAGGGAACATTTCCAATTTTTTTTTTCCAAATGATTAAAGTATAATATTTTACAGCCTGATAAAATTTACAGGGACCCTTGGCAAGTAATTATAGTGCTTCTTTAAAAGAGGCCCCATAAAAGATGCATGATTAGAAAGTTAAGGATCTGGATAGAATTACAACGATGTGACAA
The DNA here is from genome assembly GCA_025447955.1 of Psilopsiagon aurifrons. Taxonomy (NCBI): domain Eukaryota; kingdom Metazoa; phylum Chordata; class Aves; order Psittaciformes; family Psittacidae; genus Psilopsiagon; species Psilopsiagon aurifrons. Next base: position 23,430 of record JAOEHY010038062.1, read on the forward strand.
ATAATTTACAAGCAATAAACCATCCCAAGGAGAGCGGGATGGTGGTTAAAAGAAAAGGGAGGAGAGACGCATCAAACAAACCAGTGATGAAGTCTCACAATTAAAATAATGAATTCCCCCCATACCTGTGTTTAGAGTTAAGTTTTTCTAAATACAAGTTGCTGTACTTTGGCTAGAGAAAAGATTCTCTCTGGCTAGAAAAGCTCTAGCTTAATATTGACGTGAGGCATTTCTTTTCATCAGAGGTTGTTCTGAATTTGGCGCAGTAGCTTTCATTTTATTACATGCTTAAGATAAATATTCTGTATAGACGTTCTGCAGTGCTAATGATCCCTAAGATTGTGGAACAGTAGCTTGGAGGATTTTTATCTGCCTCCAGATGTTGGCTGAACTAATTTTTTATAGAGCACATTTATTAGGTTCTAGCTGAAAAAGAAATAAAAATAAAAAAGAAAGTGATGGATTCCAACTCAAAACACCCCCAGATTTGGAGAAAACGCAGATTTGGATGTGGATTTGAGTTCTGATCATAGGGCCCATATTTAAAGGAGATGAAGGACAGCTGTGATGGAGAAAGTAAGGGGAAAAAAAACTTCATTTTATTCTCACCTTAATCCTTGCTCCTTATAAAAATATCAAAGTCAAGGAGTATATTTGTCCCAGTGCTACCAGTCAGTATCACCACCACACCTGCAAAAAACGACTGCTGGAACCATGACCCATGAACATCTGCTGTGTTGAGCTGGGCAGGTCATGGGGGATTACAGCTGATCATGTCCAGAGGAGGCCACGGAGATGCTGTGAGGGCTGGAGCAGCTCTGCTCTGGAGCCAGGCTGAGAGAGCAGGGCTGGAGCAGATGGAGAAGAGAAGGCTCCTAAAGGGGAGACCTCAGAGCAGCTCCAGTGCCTGAAGGGGCTGCAGGAAACCTGGAGAGGGGCTTTGGCCAAGGGATGG
>JAOEHY010038064.1:0-17636 GCA_025447955.1 Psilopsiagon aurifrons
AAAAATCCCCCACGATAAATAGCCACAGATGTAGCTCTGTAGACTTCAGACCATTCCAGAGCCTTTGACAGGACAAACAACACTAACATACTTTCCATTCTCAACCATCAAATAAAGTGTTTACAAATTAGGACATAACAGCCATCGCTTTTCTTCTCTATAATAAAAGAGAAAAAAAAGGGCTTCAAATTATTGAATCTGTTATTGAGCCTGAGTTAGCCCTGGTTCTTTGACACTTGGAAATCTACATCAAGATAAATGATATTCAAGCTTTTTCTTGTGTGCAACAAATTGCTGTTTACAAAATGCAGTATAGTATGAAATCCTCTATTCTCTCAGGACCCAGACCACATAGTGACCAGAGTTTCAGTCTCAGTGATTCCAGCTGAATATCTGGAACAGAGCACAAGTAATCTTCGTGCAAGCATGACCAGCCACAAATGGCAAAATGCTTAGCAATGTCTCAGATTTGCATTGCCTCTGTCTCTTTTCTTCAGGCCAATGGCTCTTAATGCCACTGTACAAGTGTTTGCATGGCAATACTGCTTTGCTAAATACAGAGACGGACTTGCAATGGGAGAAATGGACTCTATTTTAGGATTTGCAAAGCCCTGAGGAATTTTACAGTTATTTAACTGTTTTTTTTTTCAAAGTGAATTACCCTTGAATTTTGCAATTTAATGCAATATCAAATTAAATGAGTGAATAATCAGGATAAATTTGAGCTGGAGTTCTATTAGTGGACCAAATTCTGGAACTGATGTATTACATTGCATCTTCTCCTGTAAGAAATGCAAATAGAGAGGATCTGGCCCTAGACTGTGTGTAGTACTTCAGATGTCTCTAGGAAAGTGTCTGTATATAGGCTGAATGACTCCTAGTCATGCCAGGATTTAGTTTGCAAATGAAATAAATATCAAATGTGTGACTTTGCTGATTCAATGGATCTTAATTGATTTGATTAATATTAATCACTGGTGTCCATCCTTTCTTGGCTTTCTGGATTTTCTTTTCTGAGTTTTATAGGCCAATATCACATTATTTCCCCTTTGTTTATGCTGTACAGCACTTGTCTCTTTACCCCAAATAGGAAATTAAACAAAACTCTTTGCTACAGAAAGAGGGCTCTGTTTTCACCCTTTCCATTTGAGGGTGCCATATGCCTAATTAAACCCTTCTTTTCACCTTGATGATTATTTTTTGTTAAAGATGCAGACATCCAGAGAGTGCAGACTGAGCTAAAGAATTGAGATTGGACCTGGACCAGCAGAAGACTCATTGTTCGAGTCATGTTGGTACAGCTTGAGCAAACACTCAAAGCAGCTGGTCAGCTCCAGATGGATTTCATCTCCAGTCAACCGTTACATCCAACCTTGCTTTCAGGGCCTTACCTCTCCCTGCCCAGGCCCTCTGTCTATTTCTCCTTCTTATTTCCCATCTTCTTTTGAACAGCTATGTAGATTTTGTGGCAGTTTCTTTTTTTGGCAGGAGAAATGTTTTGTTCTTCCTTACTGTCTTCTGAACAGAAGGAAAATAAGTGAGAGCAGAACCCAAAAAAGCTCCCCTTTATTTTCCTGCAGTCCCCTCCTTCTCTTTTTCCACTAGAGAAATTCAGAGAGACAGAAACAAAGCAAGTAAAAGCAAAACTGCACTTTAATCTGAAAACTCAAAAAGAAAAGAAAAAAAAAAGGAAAATAAAATTTTATTTGAAATCAAGGTAAAAATAGTTCTACATTTTCCTGTATAAAACTCACCCAGTAGCATTTCAAGAAACTTTTCTGCTTTCAGCAGAGCCCTCTTTTCGGCTTTGGAAGTCTTTGGTTTAACTTTTTTCTTTTTCATGATCAAGTACTAAACAGATCTGCTCTTTTTTATATTTTCTGACAGTTTCAAACCAGCTTTTTCTTCTGGGAGTTGAGGCTGCATGTGTGTTAGTACATGAAACGTGCTTGGGTCTGACCCCTGTTACTCAATGCCTGGAGTGCCTGGGCTGGCAGGGCATTTTGGTGTTCAGGCGCTGTGTGTAGACCACCTGCCCCTGGACGCCCTGCGGCTCCCAAACCATGCTTGGGAGACACTGTAGCTGGCACAGGCCCAAACTGTGCCATAATAGGGCCACTCCAGTAGCTTAAAAGTAGGGATAATGCCTCTTTCTAGGACTCAGGACTCTTACCAAGACTCAGGACTCTTTCCAGGCACAACTTAGTAGTGTAGACACAAATGGAGGGTATTAGTGCTTTTTTGTAGGTCCACCAGCCATCTGGGTTTTAGAAGTTGGCTTTAACTGTTGAAGCTATGAGGACTAACTTATTAGTTAGTTTTCAAAAGCAAAACAGTTGCTTCTTCTGTTAGAGGTTGTGCAAACACCAACTGAGACTTGAAAGTGTGAGAGATGTGGGTCAAACCCTCTCTGATGAACACACAACCATAGCAGCTCACCCCGAAAATACTCTGCACCAGTCCTCGCACTTCAGTCAATAGTCACAGGCATAGCATTACTTAGAAGCTATGCAGACTTGGGTTGAGGACATTTCTTCCAAATTGTATACCCATGAGGCATCATCGCAGTTAATTTGAAGAGTCCCAGTGGGAAAGTGCAGTTCACATTCTGACTTGACCATTTTCTCCTGTAGAGCTCATAACAGGCTGACTTGCGTTTCCTTTGACTTAATCCTGTGTTTATGTAATGATGCTAACCAGGAGAAATCCTTGCTCTTCTTGATGGGTGCATTTGCACCCATGTGTGCTGGACTGGAGCACAACAGGCCACTGCTGTCCAGATACTTCCATGCCAGCTGGTCATTACTGTTATCTATCTCCAGAGCAGAACAAATCCAGGTGATACTCCCAGTGATTGCATGCAAGGAGCAAAAATGGGTCTGTTTTCATGAGGCAGCAACCCAGAACACTCATCTAAATACCTTCAGGAGTCAGTAGCCATTAAATTCCCCAGTCTCTGACATGGGCCAGAGCCAGATGTGAATAAATCCTTCTCAAGTTACAACTTAGATTCAGCCGGAGGTTTAACAATGTGGTTTCACTAGGTAATTGTGCTGTCCAGGTTAACTATTAATTAACCTCCCATCAGATGATGTCAAACCTGGCTGTACAAGAAACAATTGCCATAATTGTCACATTTTCTTTCCTAGTTGACTTTATTGATTATGCAGTAAAAAGATAAGCATGACAGGATGAGATTGCATTTACTGCCCATTGAGGAGATAATTCTTATTTGTGTTTTCATTCAGATCTTTAGGAAGTCCTACATCTCTCAAGATATTTTTTTTGCAATTTTTGCAGAATTTATGATATCCCATCTTGCTGTAACAAGGCCCAGGTACTATTTCTTTGAGTAATCTCTGTTATTCTTTCTCCCCTTTTTCATAGCCTGTTGATACCATTTTGTTAAACAAGCTTTGAAATAATGTTTATATCTTTCTAGCAAGGACAGCACCTTCTTGTTTGGTTTGTAAAGTGGCAGGCTGACTTTTTCAGAGCTATAAAAAGCTCATTCAAAGTATTACCCTTTCTGATGTAAAGCATTGCTATTTCTTATGTTATTTAGGATATGGGGAAAGTAAATAGTTTGCAAAGTTGGGTTCCTGAGGTTGCTTCTGCCACCAAACTTAAAAAATGCTGCTTCCATAGCTATCTGTTACTTCCTTCTGTTGCTGGGACTTTCTGCAGCACAGTGGTACAAAATAAGAACACTGTCTCTTCCTCTGTCTGGACCAGTGGCCTTTGATGTGACCTTTTCAAAATGACAAGCTGGGGTGTTCTGAATGCCACCATTAATTCAGGTTATCCAAGAAACTGCAATGTATGTCACTTCCTAGACCCAGCATGTCCACAAAATGCTCGGACTGCCGAAGTCCTGGAATCCCAGGGCTTGTGTGAACAAGTAGGGACCAATTTTAGCGGCACCCGCACTGTACCATCAGCAGGTTGTTTACCAGGTTATTTTGAGAAACTCATAGGAAGACAAGGAGCTGAGAGGGATCTTCGAAACAGATGTCTGTCACGTAGCATTTGTACAATTTATTGTCTGCCAGTTACCAGGGCTAGGTCTGTGAGCCATGCCGGCAACATTGGCTTACTGACGGAGAGATTAAGTACTCATTTTGTAATTAGTGGGAGTATTACTTTGTTTTTATTGCAGTAATGCAGAGAGCTTCCAGCAGAGATTGAGGGCCTCTCTGTGATAAGCATTAGATTTATGTATAATAATAATTAAAGCTCTTGCCTCATACCCCTATGAAGGTCATCTGAAGGATGCTGAGAGATTTCAAAACAAATAAGGCAATTATGAAATGGATCCACCTTGAGCTGTTCAGATCCCAAAGCTGCAAGATCAAGTCAAGACCACACACAGTGTTCTCCCTCTCCATGCTGTTTATGAATGGTTTACAAGGGGCTGTTCCCAGGGAGTCACTACCACAGGCACTCCAATATTATACCCACTTCTAAAACAATCTCCACAGAATCGTTATTATGAACATTTTTTCAGATGTTATAAAATAACGGCTTCACAGTGAGTTAACTACTCTCTAGCTTAGTTGGATAGGGAACAATATAGTTTATGTGCTTTGAGCTTTCTCATGGATTAAATTTATCACTTGGTCAGTGGCAGTGCCCCTGTTTCACAGATGTAGGCCATTATTGAACAATTTGGCCTTCAAAACAGTGACTGTATTTGGAAAAGTACTTTTGGCACAGCCAACCTCCATTTTAGCTTCTTATAATATAATGTAATGCCTAGGGAGACCTTCCTTGTGTTGACAAAACATGGAATGGGCTACTCCCTAGAACACCTTAATAAGTGAGACATTGAGGGCATTGTCAGTAGAAAGAAATGCCAGATTGGGCTCTTCCACCACTCTTCTTTCACTAAGATGATGGCTTCTGCTAGCTCCTCTTGAAGATAATCTAATTTACCTGTTTAAAATCTTAGAAATAATGAGTCATGTTGAAATAGAGTTCAGGGGCGAGACTGTAATAGCAGGGAGGTAAGAACACTTTGTCTGCGGTGTCTCCACCTCGTGGGAGGGAGTGCTCAGGTGTGACCTTTGGGCAAAAGTGAGTGGTGGGAAGTTCTTCTCCCTCTCTACTCCACTTTTGTGATACCTCACCTGCATCCAATGTCGCGGCTCAGAACGTAAGAGGAACATAGAGGTGTTGGAATGAGTCCATCTTCGCCATGAAGATGGTGAGAGGGCTGGAGCATCTCTCCTATGAAGACAGGCTGAAAGAGCTGCGCTTGTTCAGCTTAGAGAAGAGAAGGCTCCAGGGAAACCTTAGAAAAGTTTCCTTAGAAAATTTTCCTACAAGAATTCTGGAGAGGGACTTTTTACAATGGCATGTAGTGACAGGACAAGGGGAATGGCTTTAAACTGAAAGTAGGTAGGTTTAGATTAGATATTAGGAAAAAATTCTTCACTGTGAGGGTGGTGAGGCCCTGGAACAGGCTGCCCAGAGAAATTGTGGATGCCTGATCCCTGGAAGTGTTCAAGGACTGCTTGGATGGGGCTTTGAGCAACCTGGTCTAGTGGAAGGTGTCCCTGACCGTTGCAGGGGGGCTGAAACCAGATGAGTCCTTAGAAAGGACTTATGGTCCTTTCCAGCCCAAACCATTTTATGACTCTATGATTCTATATTTGTTAATTTAATAGTGAGAGAGGGAGTCAAACTTGGAAGGGCTGGAAGGGAATTCGTGTCTTAAGGCCAGGAAGAGGTAGAAAGGAAGAAGCCGCTGTAGACAGAGACTGGGGAAAATATGATGATATAGGAATGTGACTTCAGACACAACTTTGTCCTTGAGGAGACATGTTTGCTGAGTCAGTGGCCAAGGTCAGCCTTGGTTTGGCCAAGAGCACTCCAGCATGCATCCTTCTCCCAATACTGAAATAGAAGGGCTTTTCCCTTTTTGGTGTGGTTTGTTAAGACTGAAGCACTCAGGATCCTGGCAGCATTCTCTCTGAGCATGACCCAGCTTTGTCAGTGAATGCTGAAGGTGCTAGTCCACAAGGGGTGTGAGATGGTAGACCTGACCATTTTGGAAAAATCTCTTCACCAGCTGAACAAGGCATGGTGCTGACTATCTGGTATGAAATATGAGCTATTGACATGTGCTCAGAGTCCCACAAACAGTCTCCTTCTCATTGCCCTTCCCCAGCTGTCCTGAACAACAACAACGTCCAGGGGGAGGCCAATGGGCTTGAAAACAAGACTAGAGTCTGCTGGGACACTGTGTACATATAGCAAGACAAGGGCAAAGCATCTCTGGCTGTGTCTGAAGATATCTTGGCCAGCAAGCAGTGTGCTCGCCAGGAAAGTTCACTGCCAGAGGCCACCCAGCCTGGGGAGGTCCTTGAAAGGGTGGTGTGAATATTAGCTTCAATATTTCATCTTCTTGGAGACCTTAACAGCTTTATATAATCCTTCCATCACACCTCTGTTCAACAAGAAATAAGTGGCTTTTAATGCCAAAATGATTTGCTATTCAAGTTAATTTTGGGTTCAGATCATCTCCAAGTAGTCCTAACCAGGTGAGGTCCAGGCCTTTAGATGTCTTCATATGTTCCCAGCCTCTGTCTTTCCTTTTTTGCCTGTGGAGTACAAGACCAGAGAGTTTCCACTGACCTTGATTACAAAGAAGGTTTAAACTTACTTATTTTATACCCAAGTCATCTCTGCGTATGAGTGCTGGCTAGCATGCAGTCACTGCTGGGATGGAGCTGAGAAGCCATTTTGTATGCAGCAGATCTTACCAGTAATTTTCAGAGAGTGGGAGAAGTGCAAATAACTTCCTTAATTGAAAATTATGTGGGAATTTCACAGTGTGAAGAATATAATTAACTACACTGGAATCTGGCCAGAGAACCAAGGTTAACACCACTGCACTTGCTGAAGTGCCACTGGTGAAGCAACATGTCCTGAAAACTTTAGAACCTAATCCATTCCTACAAAATAAACAAAAGGCACATCTTTGACAGGTAGTGCACAGCTTTTATTTATATTTGGCTATGCCTTCATCACTTAAAACTGAAACAGTCAATCACAGCTGTACACTAAAATCAGAAGTATATACAGCTCTTAATGACATGTATTTTTTTAGTGAATCAAAGTTGAGTTAGTATATTGTGTTTTGCCAAATCTTCATAAAATTGGGCCAAAGTCATCTCATGTATGCAATACATTTTATCAAATGTGCAAGAAATATCTGGAAGAGGAATACTGTTTATATAAAAGGAAGGGGGGAAAAGTGAAGTTGGCAGCATATCATGCAAAAATTAGTTCAGTAAAAGGGGGAAAAAAAATCAAGCTACGTGCCAGAGTTTCAGTCACAGTCAGATGAGATTTTCTGAGCTTGCAAGTACTATACAAATGTGAAAAACATGCACTTGGTGCAAGAGGAAGTGAAGAAGGAAATAGCTGATGGAGAAGTCAGGGCTGTTTATGCCAATGGTGACGCTGCAAGTCAGCTAGGAAAAAAGCACCAAGAAATGAAGTCATGCTTCAAGCCTGGGTTTATCTCTCATGTTGCTGGAGCTGTGCTGCAGGTTCCTTAGCCCACAGCATGGGGCAGCTATGGGTCTCGTGGCACAGATTAGCTGCTTCTTTTCCAGAGGGAGCTTGATTCTTACCATGGCTGCAACCCAATAACCCAACAACATCCTAATGAAACCAGGAGTTAGGCTGGCATGTAGTACAAAACCTGGACTGGGAGTCCAGGACTGGGCCTGGTGTCAAGGTCCTTAAGAACCTATCCAGATGAGCAGAGCAAGACTTTAAAATTTCAGTCTTCAGGCCTTGGGACTGATGGTGTGAGGAGACGAAGGCCTGTAACCTAACAGATTATGAGGGTGACACCTTAGAAAGTGAAACAAAAGGGAATTCCCCAAAGATGTAGGTGTGGTGCACGTGTCTCTGCCGCTGAAGTGATAGTGCGGGGTTGCTGAAAAACTCTACGCATCTCATGAACGCCTCTGGAAAAGTCACTGCTCTGCTGTGGGGTGAAGCAGAGCTCATAGCTGGGTGTTCATTTATCCCTGTGAAAAGCCAGACTCCCGGAGAGCAGCTCAGTGCCTGGCAGGTAGAGGAGCAGAGCAGGAATGTGTGGGGCTGAGGTCACTGCCCTGGCCATCATTGCCAGGGCTGGTGCCGGGTTTGGCCTTTCCTAATTTGGGGTGAATGCGGGGACATGTATTTTGGGCTGAGAGGGCTGAAGCAGCAGGAGCCACCACCCAACATGCGGGCAGGGTGCAGAGCTGCCAAGCATCTGACCTGGGGGGCTGCCAGCCCTTCCTGAGGGGGTTTGGGCAAATGGAGTGAGGCTGCTTAGCCCTAAGGGAGCAATGAGACCTAGAAGAAGACAGAAGGGAAGACCTTGCATTGTAGGTCTGAGAAGCATTTTTGAGTGTAATGTGACTGAAAAGAGGCAAATTTGCTGCTTGATGTTTGTTCAACGAAATAAGACTCTGTTTACAGTCTATCAAACTAAACAGTATTGCATCAAAGGAATACCTGGCACTAACATTAATTTCTCCAGCCCACTGGGAAGAATAAGACCCTGAATATTAACTGACTGCTTCTGTCAAAAGGTAACAGTGTAGGGCTTGCTGGAAGAGTGTTTGCATTTTGTATTTTGCATTCAGTTGCTGACTGCTTCGGATTTCACTGTTGGAGATTTTATATCGACTCTGCCTTTTCTGTTTCCATTATAAGGCTTTTAAGTTGCTGATGGAAACTTCAGCCCTTGAGTATGAGCATAGCCAAAGGTAACATTCCCATGCCAAATATGAGAGGGGACTCCATCGGCCCCTTAAATCAAGCAAATTACAGTTACTAGTAATGTACTACAAATTACTAGTCCCCCCCGTATGTTGATGTTACAGAAGCACGGCCAGGGGCACAGAGGGGCTGGCAGGGTTTAGGAGAAGAATGTGAAGCAGCTCTTGCGGTTGCTTGCTGAGCCCTCTCTTGGGCAGGGGTGGGCTGTGGGGCTTTCTACCCCATCAGCAGGCACATGGAGAGGATTTTGAGGTGTATCACAGCTATACAAATTTCCAACGGGAAAAAAATTAAGCCCTCAGGCTGGGCTGGGTGATGGAGAGAGTCAAGTGGCTGGAATACATTGCTAACCAGTTAAATCCAGCAGTGAGGGTAGAAGCAGCTGATTCTCTAAACACAGCATTTTCCTGCACTCTGTGTTGGATTTGCAGGGAGTGGTGTCCTAGCAGGAGCCGCAGGGGTGCTGTGGAAGTGGGGTGTGAAGGAGGGGATTGATATGTGTCCCAGAGTGTGCAAATCTGGAGTCATTGCTCATGCAAAACTTGTATGGACCAGCCCCTTAATGCTATTTCACCAGGCCTTTGAAGGCAATTTTTACACAGCATCTTTCTCCTTGACAAATCCAAACCTTTTCATCAGTGATGACTGGCACCAGCCCCCTGTGGTTACTCTTGGACCAGATTCAAGCTGTAAGTTGCTTTTTGCTGTAAATCTTTCTACTCTACTCCCCTGAACCTTGTCCCCCTCCCCACCTTTCAAATTCTTCATTGATTTAAGGCCCCTCACCCCAGCCCCTGAGGCTATCAAAAAGCTTTTCCCTGAGCGATTTTGGTTGCTCGAGCAAAATGGGCTTGGAAGAAAAGTAGTTCCAGGCTGAAAACTTGAAGAGGTTACACATGCGCTCTGTACAGAGATTGAAAAGCTCTGAGTTGTTATAGCAGCTGTCCCAGCTGAAAAAATGTCAGGGAGTGGGATCATTTTCTGTGTATTTTATGGACAGGGAATAGGCCAGGTTCCCTGGTATTTGAGTTACTCTGGGGTTGTTCAGCCAACCCCTACACTTTGCAGGATAGTAATCGGATCCCCAGTGCCCTTGAAGTGTGCTTTCACTCAGTGTAGAAGGCAACAGGTCTATGCCAAGCACTAAGTGGACTTTTAAGTACGTGAGCCATTTTCGTTCTTGTAAAATCTAGGTTTGATTCTGTAAAAAGACCTGCACACCTTTTTTTTTTTTTTTTTTCTGGGGAGTTTGATGCAATTTTTATCTGGATTAAAGCCAAAGGAACTACTCTCAGGGACTCATTCCATCTCCCCTCTTTCTTTTTTCTGTTTTTTTTTTTTTTTTTTTTTTAATCCTGTTTATGATTAAGAAAGGATTTAGTAATAACTAATTATTTAAAAATGGTCAACCGCACGTGGAGCAATATATTGCAACCACTGGGTCGTTTGCACTTGGTTTACTAGTTGGTTGAAGTCTTTCACAAAATTTAAGGCCAGAGGGGACCATTAGATCAGCCAATCTGACCCCCTGTATATCACAAGCCATTAAATTTTACCCAGTCAGCCTCCTACTAAACCCAGTAATGTCTGAGCTTGGCTAAATCACAGAACCCGGAAATGTATCCAGCCTGGATTTAAGGACATTCAGGGATGCAGACTATTAACGCTCCCTTGGTACTTTGTTTCAGTGGTTAAAAATTGTGCCTTATTTCCTATCTGAATTTGGCTGGGAGCTGAATCCAGACTTTGGTTCTTGTTATGCCTTTCCCTGCCAGGTGACAGAGTCTTTTGCTATATGGTGTTTTCTCTCCAATCAGGTGCTTACATATGCTGTAGTCAGGTCACATCCCAGTCTTTTTCTAGCACTTAAAAAAATACTGTAAATAGATTCTGCTTTATGATTTTCTCCCAATAAGTCAATATGTATTTCCTTTTAAAACATTTCTAAAGTCTTACAGCATCCTCCCATGTATTTGACTACCCTTCTAAGCAGATGAATGACAGTACTGCAAAAAGTCTTCTTTCTGTCTTGCCAAAATGCAGGGAAAATTTTCTAAATCCTAGACCTGGATGTAAGCCTGCTGCAAGCATCCTCTCACCACCCATTTGTGGGTGACGACCAGGCACATGCCTTTCTCTGCCTTTAACTTGCTATTTTAACGTCTGTAGGTGGATGCAGTGACTGAACTAATGACAAAACTTTTTTTCTGCTTGGTACATTCTCACCTGTAAGAGGTTTGAAATAGTTTCTGGTTCTGCCAAGAACTCACAGATAGAAAGCTAATTGGGGTCCTCTCCTGAAGCATGAGAAAGTGTCATCCTTCAGCATCTCCAGTCCAGCCAAGTACTTGATCCTCCATCCCTGTTACCTAAGGCATGTTGTGTGGATTTCACTACTGTTACACTTCTTCTGTTGGAGCTGTAGTGCTAAGTCATCAGCCATTCAATCTGACCATGAGCATCCATATAGCAGCTGATACTGTCATCATGCTACAGAGTTGCAGCTTTCATCTCCTTTGGGGACTCTTCTGCTTGACCTAATCATCACATAGTTATGGGTTAAAGCCATTTGATGAGGAAAAAATTTGGTGAATAATCTAAAGAGCATTAGGGCTCTCATACTGTCACATTGCTCCATATTCCTTCTTAGGTGTGCTGCTCTGCATTTGGCTGCTTTAAAACATGCTTTATTGCTCCCAAGCCACTGATGAAAAGTGAGCTGAATAGTGTAGCCCAGCTCTGATCACTGCAGAGCTCTCCATCAGGTGCACCCATATGGAAAAATCACCTGCTGAAAACTACTTTTGGATATGTCATTTAGCTAGCACTTGGTTCAGTTACTGCAGCCTTTACTGACTACATATAACGCTAATTTTAGGGAGCTGAGCACACCCTAGAAGTTGACGTGTGTACTGGACACTTAACCTAATAAACAGCAGTCTGACTTCATTCTTAGGATGACAAGACCTTTCCCTTTGAAACTGTACTGATACCAATAATTATATTGTCATCTTTGCATTCTTTGGTGATAGAATTATCAATTTGTAAATGCTGCTCAGGATTAACATCCAGCTGCTCAGATTTTGGCTACCTATGCCAAGTGGCCTGTCCTTTATGTGCTTTGTCAAATTACTTACTCTCTGAGCATGTGGAATGGCTCCAGCATTCAAGGAACCACCAAAACTCAATGTAAGTTAGACAACTACTGCCCTAAGCAGACGTCTAAGCACTTTCAGGTGTACATTCTGTGGGCTGTCTTATATAAAAATTATTATCTTTAGTAGATTTTCAACATCTTTCTTATTGTGATAGAGTCAAATATTCCTCTTCTTATTCATGTGATGTGAATATGGTGTTTGCATTTTATCCTGCTTTCCACACGTAGTCTAGAACTTGATGTTCAAAACTCCTGCCTCCTTGCATATTCTTATGCAATTCAGACATCATTTAGAATGATTTTCATGAAATATTGCAAGGAATTATGTGCTTTCTAAATATCTTTTATTGTTGTTATTAGCTCTATTTTAACTCTGTGTCTTGATACTTCCATATTAATTTTCCATACTTCAGTGTTAAGTTTGCATTAGTTGCTGTCTCCCTTTGTCACCCTTCTATCATATTTTGTTCCTTTATTTCTAACTTCATCTTTCCCTTCACTAGGGTAGCTTTTTAGTCAGTCATTATCTTTCTTGATTATGACATTATGGCTTTGGCTATCTAAGGAGCTCAATTTGCCATTTAAATTTTGTTTCTTAGTTTTGAATTCCTAGTCAATTTTGCTTCTAATTTTCTTTTTCTGCTTGGAAAGACCTGTAGTATTGAATCCCAAGCACAAGTACAGGCTGGGTGGAGAATGAATTGAAAGCAGCCCTGAGGAAAAGGACTTGGGGGTGCTGGTTGATGAAAAGCTCAACATGAGCCAGCAGTGTGTGCACTCACAGCCCAGAAAGCCAACTGTATGCCGGGCTGAATCAAAGGGAATATGACTAGCAGGTTGAGGGAGGTGTTTCTCCCCCTTTACTCTGCTCTGGTGAACCACACCTATAGTGCTGTGTGCAGCTCTGGGGGCCCCAATACGAGAGGGATGTGGATCTGCATGAGTGAGTCCAGAGGAGGCCATGAAAATGATCAGAGGGCTGGAGCCCCTATCCTATGAAATAAGGCTGAGAGAACTGTGCATGTTCAGCCAGTACATAAATGGGGCCTACAGGAAAACTGGAGAAGGGCCCTTGACAAGGGCATGTAGTGACAGAACAAGGGGGAATGGGAGAATGAAAAAATAATAGATTTAGATTAGACACTAGGAAAAAATTCTTTACTGTGAGGGTGGTGAGAAGCTGTGGTTGCCCCATCCCTGGCAGTGCTCAAGGCCAGGTTGGATGGGGCTTTGAGCAACCTGGTCTATTGGAAGGTGTCCCTGCCCATGGCAGGGGGTTAGAACTAGATGAGCTTTAAGGTCCTTTCCTACCCAAACCATTCTATGATTCTACGAGTAAGTTTTGTATGCCCAACTATGTCATTATTAAACTGTATTTAAGTAGGCTAGTGGTTGAGACTGGCTTTTTTTGGTCCATGCTAATGTCCTTTTGACCAAGTGTGCTATTGTCATTTACTGTTTGTAATTTTTACTTACAATGATGTATAACACAGAGTTGTGTACTGTGCAAGGCCTTTCTTAATAGAAAAATATTATAGATATTTTAAAGAAATCTAATGATATCTTGCTATTGGATGTCTCCATCTGCCGAAATGTAGTTTTCACACTAGCAATCCTGATCTCTGATTTGACTCATTGGTCTATCAGAAACCTTCACCTTTTTTTTGACAACTAACTGCCGGCTGCTTGTTCATGGGATTTGTCACCCAAGACATATGCTCTTGAGGATTTCTGCTGGTTTTTTTTTTTTTATTTTGGGGTTTTTTTATTCTTTCTTGTTTGGTTTTTTGTTATCTTTAAATGTGAGTGAACTGTGCATGATATTCCTGTGGGACAAGTTCTGATCCAGGCCAGGAGGAGCTGAATGAAGATGGCTTTGCAGCTCCTTCTCTCCCCCTTCTTTGGGCCCCTTCAGAATAATTTCAGAGAAGCAGTTAAACACTTTTCCCTGCTATGACATTTAGTTCATCGTTCATATTTACTGGGCCACATGTGAACTCCCCTATGAGAATAATGAGAATAAATACTCGATGCGGAGTCCTGCATGTAAATTTGTATACTGGCTTGCATCTTTGCTTTATCATTCTTTTTCGTTATAAACTGTAAAGGATGTCTAGCTCTGGACTGTGGGCAGTTCCCCTCCTGCTACTTCAAAAGAGCATATTATTCACGTAATGAAAAGGCTTAGTGCCGGACTTGACAAAATGCTGGGAAATACACCGTTGGGCATAATTCTGAACTGGCAGGGAACTGGACTGAGTGACCTAATAGGGCTCTTTCATCTCCAGTTACTTATGATTTTCAATGCTAATTAAAACCTTACTAGCTAGTGGAGAAGAACATCATGGCCAATTCAAATAACTTCTTAAAAACTTTCCTTCTGTTTATTTTTTCCACTTGCCCACTTCAATTTTATACACATATCACTTAAAAACACCCTTAATTACAAAAGTGTCCACCTATAAAGCTACAGGACAAACAAACAAAGCCATTTACATGCAGCAACTTGCAATAAAAATGCAAAGGCCAGGAAATAAATTATTTGACTTTATGAAGGAAAAAGAAAGTAATTT
The DNA here is from genome assembly GCA_025447955.1 of Psilopsiagon aurifrons. NCBI lineage: Eukaryota > Metazoa > Chordata > Aves > Psittaciformes > Psittacidae > Psilopsiagon > Psilopsiagon aurifrons. The sequence continues at coordinate 14,521 of JAOEHY010038064.1, forward strand.
CTCTAGTATTACCCATGTCTCCAGGTGTGCTGGATCATGGTTGTACTCTCAGCTCACATTCTATCTGAGTTTTCTCTCAGCTCTCTCCAGATCTGACATTGACACTTGTTCAGTAAGGACATATTTTACCTAAATAAACCAGTCCTCAAACTTCTGCTGAGCAACTGTTTCAGCTCTATGGCTTGCCAGAGAAGGGCAGCCCAAACCCCGTGGCTTCACTCTCTTGTTCAAGTGTGCTGGATGCCTGGGATGTGAACAGATATTGGAGGCTCAGTTTTTCCTGAGCTCTGTGAGGATGATGGGGAACCAGGGCTACTGGCACAGCCTCAGCGGCCACAGAGGATGAGGCCTGGGTCTTGTGTCAGCCCAGTGAGGGACATGCTGCAGAACTGAAACACAGGTACCTGCCCTCAGGGGCTCACTCACAAGTCTGATTGATTTCTTGTGCATCCTCAAGGTGTCAGAATCCCTGAGACACTAGAAAAGACCCTAGCAAAAAACCTTTCAAAAGCTGAAAAATTAAATGGGGGAACGGGACACACACACACACACACACGACACAGGAACTGTTAAAGAGACATTAACGCACAAGTAAACAGGATCACAGAATAACTCTGGGTGGAGAGGACTTCTGGAAGTCATGTGGTCCAAACCCCTGCACAAAGCAAAGCTGGCTTTGAAGTCGAGCAGACTGCTAAGGGCCATGCCCTGTCAAATTCTGAGTATCTCTGAGGGGAGAGGCTCCTCAACCTCCCTGGGGAATATGTGACAGTGTCAGACCACCTTCATGATGAGATCTTCTTCCCTAATATCCAAATGGATTTTGCAGTTGGTGTCATCCTTTCAATGTGCACCTCTGAGAAAAGTGAAAATGTCAATGTAAATAAAAATGGAAAAATCAGAGTAGTAATACATAATATTGGACATCAAATAAAATATTTCAGACAACCTGTTTACTACTTAGAAACTTTCCATTTAAAGAGAAATGTCCTTGAGTGGCTGCTATCACTGCAGTGATGCACTATCTAGGAACAGTGAAGCAGTGTTTACAGTCACCTTGCTACAGAAGATGTCAAAGCATGTGAGTCAATTAAGAAATAAAATAGATTACAGCTGATCACAGCAGATAATTAACTTCTATTTCCAAGAGTGACAGCTGCATTCAGTTATGTTCAACATTTTAGCAAATTGGTGCAAAAATATGAATAGATCTGTTTTCAAAACTGAACTCAAGCTGCAATTTTTTGGACATGTTATTATCACGCATTCAGACTTGTAAAAAATCACTCTCAGCTCCTTAGAAAACAGGCTCATGAATTGCCCCCAGAACTGACTGTTAATTTTTGGTCAAATTTGAAACAACGAATGTTGCCTTGAAATTTTTTTTTTTCCCCAGCAGAAACTAGGTTAGACAAATTCAACCCAAATACATTTTCGCTCTTCTGGAGCAAATTTTTGCCCTGTCAAAAAGAAATATTGCCTGTCACTGACAAGGAAAAAAATCCCAAGGAAATGGAACCCATGGAAAAGACATCCTGTAAGAAGGTCATTTTCAGACAGAGGTGTTTTTGGAGAGGTGAGGTACATAGTAAGTATGTATGGGGAGCCTTCTTTCTCATGGGGAACTATTGATTGTGGACGAAGTCTGAAACCAAATTACTGAGAAAAAGTTAGTTTGCTTTACTTGTCAAGAAAATACAAAACTGGCAGTAGGCTAGCGAGTGTTGTATAGGACGGGATGTTTGGTGATTTGAGGAAACAGGGGAGAGACTCCAAAAGGGTGGGCAATGCGACTGAACTGAGCAAAAATAGGCAGTAGCAGGGGCCAGTTGTGTGCAAACTGCAGGAGGTAAAGGTGGTTATGGCTGAGGGTAACACTGCTGTCTCAGGTGTGGGATGTGATGCTGACAGTGGGTCTAGAGTAATGTTTCTGCACTATCCCAGACTCCCCAGATGCCACCTTCAGCAAAGCACTTCTTACTGACACAGCAAGAGTAGTGGGTCTCTAGCAGAGCAGGACCCACACAGGTCTACAAAGCTCAGGAGCATTTTGGTTCTGGGGGTCTTTGGCACCATACCTAACCTGAATTCAGATTTCTCATCTGAGCCACAAATGGTGCTGGAATCCTCAGCTCCAACCAGCCACTCAGATTAGGGTTAGGGTTCAGAGAGACACAAAGCCAACAGGGACTCCAGGGACCCTGGTTAGGCATGCCAAGGGAGCATGACACTGCATCAGCATTGCTTCTTGCTTGCCTTTCTCAGCTACGGTATCCATGGTGCTGGGGACCTTAGCCTCAAATCCAACCTGCTGTTCAGATTAGAGTTAGGGTTCAGAGATCTAAAACGCCTACAACTCCAGGGACACTGACGCTGCAAAAGGCATGGCAAGGGAAGAACAACTGCATCAACATTGCTCCCTTCACATCTTTGTCATCTGGGAAACCCATGGAGCTGGACCTCAGTCCCAGCTCCAGCCTGCCATTCACATAAGGGTTAGGGTTCAGAGAGCCACAACGGCTACAGCTGCAGTGACGCTGACACTGCAAAAGGCAAGCCAAGGGGACCACAGCATGGCACTATCATTGCTCCTTCCACATCTTTCTTATATGGGCCACCCAAGTTCTTTGAACCCTAAACATAACCCCAATGTGGCTGTCTTACGGTATGTTTCATGTAATTAACTATCTTTTTATTTTCTTTCCTTTTTTCCTCCTTTTCGAAACATTGCCTGTAACTGTTATGTATGGTAGTTTAGAAAGAAGGATAAACTTGCACTTTTCAGCAGCCTTAATTTATAAACTGTAACAGTTCATACTTTGTAAAGAAATGTATGGTTCTTCATCATATTTTATATTTTGTTGTATTCAAAATAATGAATTTGTGCATATTCTGAGCAGAAGTAGGATGAAGAAATTATCAATTATGTGTTAAATAAAGGTATGTTTGAATGAAAGCCAGACTGGAAAGAAACTTGTATTAGACAGTACCCTCAAGAACAAAAATCACTTCTATTTCACTTTATTCTGTTTGTAGGTATTTTTGGATGGATTATAAATGTTATTCTCATGAAAGAGTTCCTCTTCCTAGCAGATTCTGGGTCAAGTTGTTAATAT
>JAOEHY010038065.1:0-23131 GCA_025447955.1 Psilopsiagon aurifrons
CTGTTCTTATCTCAACCTGTGGGAGTTGTATTCTTTCACTTCTCCTTCCCATCCCTCCAGGAGCAGAGGGAAGAAAAGAGGGGAGGTGAGTGAACAAACTGCGTGGCTGATTTATGGCTTAAACCACAACACCTGGGTATCAGACAGCAGGTGGTGAGAATTTGTACTGTGCATTGCTTGTCCATCCTGGGGTTTATTTCTCTCTCCCTGTTTGCTGTCTCCAGTTTCAATACAATTGCTACTAGTAGCAGTAGCATTGTTATTACATTTTATTTTATTTCAATTATTGTTCTTATCTCAACCCTTATCTCTTCAATTATTGTTCTTATCTCAACCCTCAAGGCTTTTACCTTTTTCTGATCTTCCTTCCCATTTCACTGGGTAGGGAGTGAGTGAGAGGCACCATGATATTTAGTTACAAGCTGGCGTTAGACCGTAACACCATGTTATTAGAACTTTTTTCCAATAGCTGGTTTTGCTTCATGATAAATGAACAAATGCCTACAGTTTATTCAGAGCTGAACATTACTAAACAGCAGCCTTAAAATCTGGGCTTTTTTAATACTCAACACTTACATGAAACTGCATTAGTACTCAGCTGTTACAAGTTATACAAGAAAATAACTGGATCTTAGATATCTCCAGAACACTGAAAGCAATGTTGGCTTATTAAATACAAAAATAAGATTTTTATGGGGGAAAAGGCATTGGATTATGAAGCCAGACAACAGAACACAGAAAAGAAGAAAAAGTGAGAGCAATAAAGAACAATCATCTTCATAAACAAACCTTGTAAGAATCATAGAATCATAGGATGATTGTGGTTGGAAAGAAACTTTGAACACTGCGTAGTCCAGCCCCTGTCTTTTACTAGATTAGATTGCTCAAAGAGCCATCCAACCTGATCTTGAAAAAAAGAAAGCAATCTGTCCACTATTTTAAAAAACTCATCTCTCACTTTCAAAACAAGCATTCGATTGCTAACTTTATAAAGTTGATTCTCAAGTCTTGGGTTTGTCTCAATTCATCAGGAAGAGATTGACTATAACACCTTCACATGAGAAAACTCCTATGTCTAGAAACTGGCTGCCAAACTACAGCGATGAGCTACTCCTGATACAGACTTTATTCCAAGCAAATGAAAGAACTGATCTTGTCAGCCTTATACATGCATACATATATATAAACACATACACACAGAGGGGTGGCAGGAAGGCAGGAAAAGCGTATGGTAAATAAAGACATGCCTTTTTTATTTAATTTTTTTTTTTTTTATCTGGCTGCAGTGGTGTATTTACAACCAGTCTTGCTAATTCTGTATGATTCTGCTTTGCAAACTCTCCTCAATTTCAGGATCTTCAGCTAAACATCCCTCAGGAATTTTATAAAGGGCTAAAGACCTTTTTCTGCTCAATGGATTCCCTTGGGAATTGGGTAGCTAGGGTTCATTTTTTTTAAAAAACTATTTTTATGAATCTAGAGCTAATGTAGCTGAGATATAGCTTAGAATCATCACTCAAGAATTTTCTCAGGGTCCTCTGATTATGACATAAAATACAGTTGAATCTTCTTACTCTGAAGCTTTCATTTTATCCTGAAAGTAGAAGACAATTTCAAGGAAAATTAAAGGCAAATTTACATGCTGCCTATGGGAAATATTTTTTAACAAAAGGTGATATACTGGCATAAGCTTGTGGAGTTTAGTGATTATTTTCTGATCTAAAGAAGGAAATGCTCAAGAATTTTAAGAAATATTTAAAAAGGAAAATAGAAAACTAAGTGGCACAGTTTTAAGTAGTACTGAGTGTGGTATAAACTAACCTGGAACAATTAAAATCACGAAATAAAATCTTTACTATATTTTGCTCCAATATTTTCTCCTATGGATAATTTGCTATTGATGCCTATGTCTTTACTTGGATTCAAAATTAAATTGGAGTTGTTTAAATTCTGTTCAACAGCACTCTCCAGATTTAATAAATAAATGAAGGTGGAATGTGGGTATTAATTTATTTCAAGTTAAAAATTGGAGCAAAATGTAACCAAAACTCAAACAGTTGATAAAGTGTCTAACATATACACAAAGTTAAAATAACAGAAGTTAACACTGTGAAGTCTAACAATAAACCTATACTCTGCCTAATGAAAAGAATTTGTGAACTAATACAAATATGAACCAAAGGAAGAACTGAGTTCATTTTTTGAGAGTGACTCTCATGCAGTGTGTTGTAGCCTGCACAATGGTAGCTTATACATAAACCAGTGTAGTATACTACAATTACAAAAGACATAAATTTAGTGTACAGAATTTTGGTCTCAGTCTTGCAATGAATATGAGTATGCCTTCAGCAACAAATGCTGAAAGAATGCCTCAAGATCACTATGTCTCTGTTAGTCATGTTTTAATCTTGTTTAGACCTTAACAGCGAGGTAATGTTATACATCTCTAATCACAATTTCAATAAAAGGTGGAAAATATGAACTTACACAGGCACACACACACATACACATACAGAAAGCGTATTATTTGGAATACCTTGAATAAAAAAGTAAGCACTTAAAGTTTCACTGAAATACGGTGTTGGAATCTTGTTCACCCAAATCCATGCTATATTAATTTCGCTCTTTTTAGAATTTCCACATAAATTTTCATATTATTATGTCTCATAATACATAAATTTAGACTCCCTCCAAAAAAAAAAAAAACCTGTAAATTTTCACAAAGTAGAGTAGTTCTTTAAAATCATCAAATTTATTAAAACATTACTAATTATTTTGCATTAATATATGATACATGTTCACCATAACCAACAGTGCTAGCACTGGGAATAGTATCAAAAAGTCTTAAATATTTTCAGTATGCCATCTTTGGTAAAGACATAGTGGAGAGTATTTAAGGAATCACCATTCAGCTGGTCTGGCAGGAGGAAAAGAAAAAGGATAAAAAAACCTTGACAAGTAGGTGGTGCTCCATCCATCTGAAGCCTTTCACCTAGTCGGCAAGTCAGAATCTCATTACCAACCAATGTAAAGCCTGGTTGACACTGGTATCTTATTATGTCTCCTGTTTGGAAAAACACAACAAGACAAAACACAAACAAACAAAAGAAACATTAAACAGTAATTAACTAGGACTTTTTTCTTTAAAAACATTATTGATTAATGAGGTTTCTTGCCATCATATATAACGGGCTAAATGACCTCTGGCATAAACAGAAATGTGGTAAATGAGCATTGTGTTGCACACTGTGCTACATCTATCACTGTTTTCCACCACATTATTTCTTGGATAGTTTGCTAATTTGTCTGGGTTTGACTGATACTGTGTGAACCTTGTGACAACAAAGCTTTAAGCAATATAATTTATTGAATAACCATTATGAAATAAACAAACAGATAAGACTGAGTCAGTAACTCATACAATCCTGAGAGGGAGCGGAAAATAAATAGGAATGGGATTTAGTCAATATCTAACTTTGGCATAGTGAGAATTAGAAATTGTCATTTTTAATTAAGAAATAAAAAATTCACATAGGTTTATGTACCAGTAACAGCAAAAATGTTGGTTTTCTCTTTGTTATCAGCATTGGACTCTAATATTGGAGTCTAATACAAAAAAATTTTTCTTTGCCATAATGCAAGCAAAATCAGTTGATCAGACATTTCATATCTGATCACATAAATCATATTTCTTTGACAAACAGGTATTTAGGTAATATTATTAATATGTCTAAGAATTCCAGAATTTCCTCCCCTTCCCAGGTCTTCCTAATTTTTACAAATTTGACTTAACTCTTGAGGTCACAGTACTTTATTTCTGCTACAGAATAAATTACTGTCCTTATGTCTCATTTTGGGTTTTGTTTCTTCTGTATAAAGGGATGTTCCTAATAAATGTTATGAAAAATGTATTTTAAAATGAAGTTAATTAGAAACAAATTACTGCATTACTTATATATATGGGATTCATGAAGTTAAAGAAAGAGGAATCATAGAATAGTCAGGGGAGGAAAGGACCTCAAGATCATCTAGTTCCAACCCCCCTGCCATGGACAGTGACACCTGCCATTAAACCATGACACCCAAGGCTATGCCCAACCCGGCCTTGAACATCTCCAGCAATGGAGTATTCACAACTTCCCTAGGCAACCCAGTCCAATGCCTCACCACCCTTACCGTAAAGAATTTCTTTCTTATATCCAATCTAAACTTCTCCTGTTTAAGTTTGAACCCATTACTCCTTCTCCTATCACTAGAGCCCCTAACGAAGAATCTCTCTGCAGCATCCCTATAGGCCCCCTTCAGATACTGGGAGGCTGCTACAAGGTCTCCATGCAGTCTTCTCTTTTCCAGGCCAAACAACCCCAACTTACTCATCCTATCTTCATACGGGAGGTGCTCCAGTCTCATGATCATCCTCGTGGCACTCCTTTGGAATTGTTCCAACAATTCCATGTCCTTTTTTTGTTGAGGACACAAGAAATACACACAATACTCCAAGTGAGTCTCACAAGAGCAGAGTAGAGGGGCAGGATCACCTCCCACGACCTCCTGGTCACACTCCTTTTGATGCAGCCCAGGATACAGTTGGCTTTCTGGGCTGCAAATGAACACTGCAGGCTCATGTTCCTTTTTCCATCAACCAACACCTCCAAGGCCTTCTCTGCAGGGCTGCTCTGAATCTCTTCTCTGCCCAACCTGTAGCTGTGCCTGGGATTGCTCTGACCCAGGTGTAGGACCTTGCACTTGCCATGGTTAAACTTCATCAGGTTGGCATCAGCCCACCTCACAAGCGTGTCAAGGTCCCTCTGGATGGTATCCCTCCCCTTCAGCATATCGACCAAACCACCCAGCTTGGTGTCATCAGCAAACTTGCTGAGGGCATACTCAATCCCACTGTCCATGTTACTGACAAAGATGTTGAACAAGACCACTCCCAACACCGATCCCTGAGGGACATCACTCCTCACTGGCCTTCAGCTGGACATTGAGCCATTGACCACAACTCTTTGCTTGTGGCTATCCAGCCAGTTCTTTATCCACTGAGTGGTCCACCTATCAAATTGACGTCTCTCCAATTTAGAGATATGGATGTCATGTGGAGCAGTGTCAAACGCTTTGCACAAGTCCAGGTAGATGATGTCAACTGCTCTACCCCTGTCCATCAGTTATGTAGCCCCAGCATAGAAGGCCACCAGATTGCTCAGGCAGGATTTCCCCTTAGTGAAGCCATGCTGGCCGTCACCAAGAACCTTGTTGTTTTCCATGTGCCTCAGCATGCCTTCCAGGAGAATCCGCTCCAAGATTTTGCCAGGCACAGAGGTGAGGCTGCCTGGTCTGTAGTTCCCTGGCTCATCCATTTTCCCCTTGTTTAAAATGGGGGTTATATTTCCCTTTTTCCAGTTGTCGGGAACTTCACCTGACTGCTGTGATTTTTCAAAGATGATGGACAGTGGCTTAGCAACTTCATTTGCCAGCTCCTTCAGGACCCGCAGATAGATTTCATCAGGTCCTGTGGACTTATATACGTTCAGGGTCCTAAGATAGTCTCAAACCAGACCGTCTCCTACAGTGGGCCCAAGGTATTTATTCTCACAGTCCCTGCATCTGCCTTCCAAGACTTGGGTGGTGTGGTCAGAGCATTTGCCGGTGAAGACTGAGGCAAAGAAGTCGTTAAGAACCTCAGCCTTCTCCAAATCCAGGGTAGCCACTTCTCCCGATAAGCTTCCGGAGGGGGCCCACGTTGTCCCTAGTCTGTCATTTATTTGCAATATGCCTATAGAATCCCTTCCTGTTATCTTTCACATCCCTAGCCAAGTTTAATTCTAAGTGGGCATTAGCTTTCCTAACCTGGTCCCTAGCCTCCAGGGCAATGAGTTTGTAAAAAAATTATTTCCAAATACAAATTTAACATCTCACAAGCATGGCTTTCATCCTGAAAAGCAAGAAATTTCTGGTTTCAGATTTGTTGTGTTGTGGGTTTTTTTTAAAAAAAAAAGAGAAAAAAAGAATAAAAATGTTCTTTTATTTTTCTCTTTGATTACCTATTTCGAATTCATCATCCTCAGTTAGAATTTCAGCATTTGGAATACTTGTTGGAGGCTGGCACACCCTTAGCTGGTAGGCTTTAAAGAGAAAGAAAGCACAGTTGACATTCCTATACTTAGACAGTTAACACACCTATGCAAACATAACTGATTCAATAACCACATTAATGACATCAAATCAAACATCTATTCATTTACTTTGAAACTTTCAAAAGAATTAACAAAGGAAATATTATTTTCAGAATTAAGGAAAAACTGGAAGTTGCACTTGTGATCTTAGTTAATTTCAGTGGGAAAACCCTCTTCATAAATAACTAAAAGCTTAGAAACAGGTGTCAATTTTCTCACTGACGTGTTTTCATCTGAAAAGCAAATATTTTATGTATTATGCTATCATTGTTTGTTTTGGGTTTTTTTACAATACATTTTCACTGCTGAATGCTTCCACTTTTAAAACTGTAAAAAAGACAAGTTTTAGATTCTAAAATATTCTACCTAGATGAAGTACAACTGATGGACAGAAGCAATTTCAATGTGAAATTTCCCAGTAAATAAATATTGTGGAGCCCATCTCACCTGCACATATTCTCACAAAAAAAATATTGCTTTCAAACATCAAATCTGAAGTTTCCCATGAAAAAAATTTCTGAGTTAAAACACATGTATGCAACAGCCAAGCAAAATAATGAAATGAAACAAATGATAAATAAGTCAAGTAGGAAGAGCAGGCAGAAGCTATACAGCTGTATTTTTTTTTCACAGAGAACCTGTGCAGATGGGCCTGTGTTTGGACACAGGAAAAATTCTCTTAAATCTGAATGCTGTTCGCACAGAAATAGGCCAAACAAATCACACTGAAGTACTTATACTGATAGTATGTATATTCATCTACATTTTAAGGTGTACCTTCAAGTTGATCAGTGTTTCTGGCTTTCACTGAAGCTACGTTTTCATGTAGCATCTCCCATTAGAAAGGAAACATTGCCTACATATGGCAGATGATGATTCAGCTACATTTATATACCTCTTTCTTATTTCCTGTGCTGGGATCCTTTAGTGAGTAAATTGGTCAATTTTTTTTATCAGTCACAAAATTTATACTGGAACCTGGTTACAATTGTTTCTACAGAGTAACCATATTTTAGATCTTCCTATTCCACTTGGTTTTGTTGATCATATAATGGAAAGTCACTTAAATTGGTGAGTCAGAAAGCTTACATCCTGCCTTAGGATACAGTAATTTAAAATAAAACACACCACACAAACATGGTATAGCTGTGCTATTTGCATTTTTTTTTAAATAATAATAGTAAACGACCACCAATATACTTAAAAAGTTGATTCAATAAACAATTAATATCATTTATCCCAAATGTCTCTCATTTAGAAGCACCTTTTTTTCTAATCTCCAAATTATCTATTTTAAAAAAAATTGACTCCTCTCCCTACCTCACCTTTATTGCTATAAATTGTGTGCATCTGATGTGAAGGATCATAGACTGGAGGATACTCAGAAACTTACACTTCTTGACAACATCAGTACAGTGTTTCAAATTTCTTCATGAATAACACTTTCTACTGCTCAGTCTGCATCTTTATTACACATTATAGCTCATATCCATGGAATGACAATTTTCACAATAACAAAAGAAATAACTATAAGAAGGAGATCATGTTCTTTAGAGGCACTTTATTATTAGTTTATTACTTGCGTATTACTATCAAGTAACAGGACGAGAAGAAAGAGCCTCAAGTTGCACCAGGGGAGGTTTACTACTTATTGCTTATTAGCTTATTACTTATTATACTTAATTACTTGCTTATTACTACCAAGTAACAGGCCGAGAAGAAATAGCCTCAAGCTGTACCAGGGCAGGTTTATACTGCATTATTTGGAAAAATTTCTTCACTGAAAGAGTTAACAAGCATTGGAACAGGCTGCACAGGGCTGATTGGGGAAGTCATTGAGCTACCATTCCTGGAGGCATTTAAAAAATGAGGCGCTTAGGCACATGATTTAGTGGTGGACTTGGCAGTGCTAGGTTAATGGGTGGACTCACTGATTTTAAAGGTTTTTTCCATTGTAAATGATTCTATGATTCTTTTAGAGCATTTTTACATCTGTTTGGTCAAATACTAATGTATTCATGAGTATCAATATGCATGAACTCGTATGCAGAATCATAAAATCATAGGTTGGAAAAGACAGTTAAGATCGTTAAGTCCAGCCTTTGCCCCAGGACTGGCAAGTCCACGACTAAACTGGTCACTAAGGGTGCTGTATACATGGTTTTTGAACACTTCCAGGGACACTGACTCCACCACTTCCCAGGAAAGCCAGTTCCAATGCCTGCCTGATTACCCTTTTAGTGAATAACTTTTTCTTAATATCCTGTTTAAACCTCCCCTGGTGCAGTGGGAGCCTGTTACCCCTTACTCTATTTTCATTGCCAGCATTTAATTCAAGGGCAGTTTAATATTAACTGTACAGTGTAATTCACTTTCATTGACACCTCTACGACAACAGTTATTTCTTCAAAATATCCAAATGCCTAAGAGAAATTTAATGTCCCCCCAAAAATTTAGATTACAAAGGAATTTCAGAAGCACTGAAAGCAGTGAGAAGATGAGCACCTTGAACCATAATGTCCAAATGCTACATTCTTTGCTCATGGCTCTTCACAGTGATTTTTTTTTCCTTGTTTGTTTGTTTTTTATTGCTTACTAGTAAATTTACTATGTGGTAAGAAAATATCTTGTTCACATGATTCATAATTGTCTCTCATATGTTTGCACTACTTAAGAGGTAATCATTCCTATTAATAATATCAACTCTTCTCTGACAAAAACTAAAGCAAGCAAACCTTTCTGTGAGTTTTATTTCTGTAGTAATTCTGCAGATGGTGAAATACTGCAGTTTGTCACACTTACCATGATAACTAAGTACAAAGAAGCCACTGGTAGTAAAGTCACTGTGAAACTTGATCAGAATCTGATTGGAAGTGCTATAGACTGATTCTAATGCAGTGTTGCCACTAAATTGTCCAATCTGAGGAGAAGTTTGGTCTGGTCCATCCCTAAGAAAGCAGATACAAAAAGGTTTTTCTTTGTTCAAACAAATAATTTAATTTTTTACTGTACTTCATCTTCCTGTCACAGACTGATCACATTTATATATCTGTATTTTCAAATGTGGCTATCAGAGAATAAATAAACTGAATACTGCTCATGTCCCCCTGTTTTCTGAATTTGGTCATTTCTAAGAAAAATAAGAGATTAATATAATTCAATTTTAAAAGGAAAATAAGTTAATATTGGCTTCATTAAAAATAAAACCAAAATGCTTATACTCTAATGTCAGCATTTTTTAACATACCTTCTCTACCCTCCCCTCTCCAAATTAAATGTTACAATGCTATCTTTTAAATACATGTGCTTCTGGTATGATCACTGCTACTTTATGGACGACTGAAATACTCATTTCAATAGAAAAAAATAAACCAAAGTTAGTTCTAAACAACAGTGGAACTGTACAGAGAACAGAATCAAAATGCAAAGGCATTATATTTTTTTATTTGCTTCCTTCCAGTTCAAAACTGATTAATATTAAATAAAATATGAAATAATGAAAGTTTAAAATCCATAACTGTCATTGGCATAACATATTCTAGGTGAAATCTGAAATAAAATATACATGAATAGCATAACAGATGCTTCAATAACAGAATATTCTCCTAAAAGTGACGTTAATCTAAACAGGATACAAAACATTTTAAAATATAAGCAAAGCACATATAATGAACAAAACCTGGGTCATAGTATAGACAACTCATTTTAGTGTAAGATCTAAACTTGTAACACAGCCAGAACTACTGTAAGTGCATGAAAACACTTGGTAGGAAGGAAGTCAAATGCAAGAAGCATTAAAGGTGGACAGTGTGTTCCAGCATTTGTGGGATAAAACAGAGGAAAGATGTCTGCATGCACACAAAAGTGCAATTTAATTCAGGAAAGATTCTGAAGATCAGCTGAAATTTGATATACAAAACACGTGGTGAAGAATTAAAATTATCTGATTACTGAAGAATTCAAAATTATCTGATTTTTATCAGAGCAACAGTCTGAGTACATATTCTGATTAGACTTTCAGGCAAAGTGATCAAGTATGCGGGATGTGGGCCAAGACAGTTTGGCTCAAATGGTGAAAAAAATTCCAGGACCTACAGAAACATTCACAAAAAGGTGACAGAACTGTTTAATGTTTAGGAAAGTAGGAATGAAATCGTCAGTTAAATGAATTTATATGAACCCAAATCAGATTTTTGTGCAACAGAAACTTAAAATGAATAATTAATATGCCAACTTGCCTCTTGTTATTTTGCACTACTCAGACTACAAGACTGCTCTCTCAACCTGTGGATTTTCAACCTGCAGATTCAATTACCAGTGGATTATTATTTTAGTCAAGCTTCCAAAATGTCTTAACTGCTGTAGAAATGTTTAGGTGACTCAGTGGTAACAGTCTCAAGATTACTATTGGAGCTGTTACACATCCTTACATCTTTCTGCCTTTATCAACTTTGCAACTAAGAACAACGGGGGCTTTAATTAAGACTTTAATGTCTGAAAAGATTCATGATAGACATGGAATCAAGTATATACAGAATTTAATTTGTTTACATTTATTGTCAGCTCAGTATTTCTTGTCATAGTCAAATATAGTCTCTCATTTTCTGTACTCTTAACAGTTTAAAAGAAGCCAACTTGCAAAAAATTAAGAAAGTGTTGCTGTAGTTTCTTGTATTACACTGTAACACACACACCTGCAACTGCTTATTATCACTCAAACACTTTTTATTTTGGTTGTTGATTAACTGTCATATTGATTCATCTGTATGTTTTCCTTCATTAACAAACTAAGGCACACTATTATTGTTTTCGAATTCTGAAGACAAGGGTTATGAAACTTCATGACCAGTGCTATCTAGAGAGAACAGTATATTAGAAAACATGAATTACTGCAAAATTTCCCCTAGAGAGAGTATCAGTTTTAAGGGAAAAATCACAAATATACCTTTTTTAATCCATGCTTTGTTGCATGGTGTCACAAGAAGATTTAAAAAAAAAAAAAAAAGCCATATGTGTTTTCTTACCAGACAGTTATGAAATCATATATCGGCTCTGTTTGAAGAATTGTGAAATTGATGTAGATTCCATTTCCAGGTGGTACTCTTACAAGCCAGAAGCAGTCTTGAAAGTTTGGATACTCATCAGGGTATCCTGGAGAGTATATGGTGCCATTCATTGAAGTTATATTTCCTCCACAGAGAGCTATAAAAAGACATTTGTGTTTAAAACATATTAGTTGCTTTTTGCATTCTACTTATACCATGTAAAAGCTCTTCATTTAAACAGATTTGGTAAACTATAACTAGATTGTGTAAAACCATTGCTGTGATTTACTGAGCTTTTTGCAGAGTCAGAGGTCTATTTTGACATTATTGGCAAAATCTAAAAGAAAAAAATAATCCTGATGTCATAAATACTATCAGAACTGGAAACTAAAGTAATATTTAGACACTGGGTTAAATTATTCCCTGTACAATTGAAAACCCCTTTGTTACAGCTTTGCGTAAATGGCAGCTACAAATTAGCAGTGAATCTCATTAATTGCTTCCATTTATTTTCACAAGAAGGTAGCTCACCTAAATTATCAAGTGAGAAAAGAGATAAACAATGTGAAGAACGAGGGAAAATTAGAGGGGAATTCAAAAATGAAAATATTGTGTGCTACAGTATGAACAGCAATTTAGCATTTCTGAAGATAAATTCTGGTAGACAAAAAGTCCTTTCTGTAATTCTTGATGAAGAGCACTAATTTTAGACATCTTAGAGCGTAGGATTGACAATACAGGTTTTGGACTTTCAGAACAATGCATTTTGGGAAAACTGTTAAGTGGCAACTACATAATTTTTTTTCACAGAAGTTTCAGATGCATGCTGAATATATGACACCACCATGTTATTACAGAAAAAAATCTATGTTATAGAAACCTAGTTCTGGAAAAGTGAGGAAAGCCTAAAACTATATCATTTTCTTCATTTTACATACATTCCTCCTCACTCTACCCCAAAAAAGGGCATGGGGTGATAAGCCAAATTCCCTAAAATATGCTTAAGAACTTATAAATAGAGAACAGAATGTTGGAAATACAGCTTTGACATATAGGAATTATGCATTGTTTGTTTTTAGGTAAAGCATGTGTTATGGCTTATATATACACTTTGGTGTTGAACTGTAGGATAAGGAGACGTTTATCCACACCTCATCCATTCAGACTCAACAGCTGGTATACTGCTTTTCTTCAGCTTCTACCTTCAAAGTCTCAAGGGTTTTTGAGCAGTGCAGAAAGAATTTCTTCTGCAGCAGGGTCTTAGGGGAGGGAAGACGTAGGCTGAAGGTTGTCAGGAAATGAGATTTCTTGGAAAAAGACAGGGAACAGCTTCCAAATGGACGAAAGTGAGGGAGATGACTAAAGAAGGGTCAGAGAGTAGTAGATGCTGCTATGCACAGGTTAGAGGGATTTTAGGTGCATGAGAATTATCGAAGAGAACAAAACTGTTTACACAGGAAGCATGTCTAGCGATACGATTCTGGATGTCAGCTTAGAAGTCTGAGGCATTGAACAAGACTTAGTATATGCTGCCTTACAATAATGACATTAAAGCAAATATGAATTTATAACATACTGTGCATTTCTGGCACTAGGCGTATACAAAACAGCCCGCTTCATTTTAATACTTTTGAACACAAGGCTTTTATCTCAAATCAAACCAAGCACAGCTAGAACATAACAAATTATCTTTTTCCTTCGATAATAAAGAAAAAATAAACAAAACCCAAAAACATCAGTAGCCTATAAAAATGTCAAAAACCCTTTACTAAAAATACCATGGTAAATATTGCATAAAACCCCTTGTAATTTAAGAAATTTCACTGGGATCTGACTAATGTTGGCAGTCCAATCATGCAGCATAGCACACATGTTAGAATTCGATTATCAGTTTGGGTTTTTTTCTCTTTATCTTTCCACATCACATTAAGTAGAAACAAAGAACTTTCCACCCTGTTCAGGACCTTCAAAATTGATACTGCGAATAGCAGCATGTTTTGGGTATTTTAGAATTTACTAATTAAATTTTTGCTTCCAGTAAGGCAATTCAAATGAACAGAATCACTCCATTCCATAAATTGTTTTCCTGACTCTGAGGCACAGAAAATACAGCTAGAACTAAGTAACAGGGAAAAGCTAATCTGTTTAGGTGTTAAGACACGAACTATTACTATTTCCCCAGGATCCAGAAAATGGAGGTTCGAACTTAACTGTCATGAATTAAATTCCTCCCCTTTCAAAAGACAGGCAGTATAGGCGTCATCTGTCTTTTATAGGATAAGCTTTCTCCTGAATTCAGTATCAGATGGGTCTGAATTTAGATACATCCCTCAGAAATGCATGTGGCTCATTGACTCTGGAAGGTAATTCAAGCAATGTGGCTTCCAATTTAAGTGCCTAAATTTAGGTACATTATTTACAATACAATGCAAAAATCCAGAAAGAAGGCGGCTTGTTATTTTCTGGGTTTGATTTCCCTTTTCCTCCTCACTCCCTACCTCCCCCTAGGCATTCTTTTTCAACTTGCTTGCTACTGGAGATCCTATTCTTAAAGCTGAACTTCTACCATTTAATACAGAGGGAAGTTAGGCCTTTAACTCAGGTGCTACGCCTATGTTTAGGCATGTAGAAAACTTCATAGTCAATTACTTAATTGCTAAATGGGTTTGGATCTTGTGATCCCAGGAGTGTAGATTTTGGGATGACAGTTTTGAATATGAGTGTTTTCACTGTGTCTGTGCTTTTTCAGGAATCTAAGGAAGATTTATAAATAATGAAGGGCTCACAGGTCACCCAGAACATACCTTCACATCTGGGGAGAGGATGGTTCCAGTTACGGCTCGTGCCATGGAGACAAGTCAGAGCTGAATTTCCAATTAATGTGTAGCCAGCAAAACACTCAAATGAAATAGTTTGTCCCACAGTAAAGTCATTCCCAATAACAAAACCATTACGAAATGGTCGAGGGTCAGGACAGCTTTGTAGCTGATAAGCTGAAATAAATAAATAATAATAACAATGGTGGTCAAAAAGTAAAATGCAAATTTTATCACTTCAAAAATAAAAGCTTTTCATTAGATTAAAACTGTGTCTTAAATTCCATCATGGTAATAATCAAAACCATTGGTCCTACACCAGGAAAAACAGTAAAAATTCTCACAGCAAGTCCAGAAATATGCATAGAAATTTCCAATTCCAAACCTCATATGGAAAATGTAATACTAACCCAAAGTTTAAATGATCTTCTGTTCCTTAAACTTCAATAATCTAAGCGTGTGTGTGTCTGTGAGTAAACAAAACCTCATACCCTACCACACAGGTGTTTGGCACAGAGTCTGTAAAGGTAAAAATGAGACTAGCCTCTTAATTCTTTTAATTTCAGTAAGTACAGAAGTGGCGCAGTAAAAAAGAGAGTAAAAGGGAATTTTGACTTTGTGCTTTCTCCGCTTTTATCTTCAGAAAGTTAGGGCCACTGACTGTCTCTTTAAAACTTCAAATTGCTTCCAAGTGCACCCTGAAAATTTAAAAAGCTGCAGAAGAGTATCAAAACTAGAAGTTGTGGGAAAAAAACTAACAGTTACAGAAGACTGATGTGATGCCATGACAAGCAGGAGGCTAACAGACCATGCACCTCTAAAAACAGTGCAAGACAAAGGCAAACAGCAGAATTACAACAAATAGGAAAAGCAAATCAGACAGACTAAACTGCATGATGACTGAGTGATGTGTGCAGTACTAAGAACAGAACAAGCATCTAACTAAGAAGCCCCTTCACATCAACAGCCTAAGACAAAAGGTGGAATCTAGAATGCCTGAATCAACCAAGAACCCTCATGTGAAAGACATGGCATAGAGCAGTGGGATGCAGTACTGACAGGTGAACACTTTTCCAAGATTGCAAGCGCAGAGAGATCCAGGGGGAAGAGCATTACTGTTGTTTAGAAATTATATTAAATGCCGCTACTATTAATAGCAGTAATAGCATATGCTCTTACCTTTTACTGCCCTTTTTAGCAACAGATAAGATTAATACTACTTACTCCTAGTAAGATTACTTACTTACAGGTAGCAGTAAGTTCCCTTACTCCTACAAATTGTATCATATTCCAAATATGAACTGAAAACCTTACCAGGCAATTTAAGTCATAAGTTGACATACTAAAAAAAAAAAAAAAGTTAGCACTTTTTTACAGTGCTTCACTTCCAGAATGTTACATAGAAGTCAAGACAATTTGGACCTGTTACTATTGAAAGAGCAATAGCAGACTGCTGTGAAGTAAAAACTGTTTAAATCATCCTTTGACATTATTCGTATCATGAAAACAGCTACAGTTTAAACTATACAGTTGACCTTTTTCTGTGAACAGTGGCGCTCTAATCCCTTTAAAATGAATCTGCAACTATATAAATAGAATAATTTTGCAGTCTTCTTCAGCTCAGCATGACCTATTTGGGTACAACAGAACAAGAATCTTGGAGATAAATTATGAACTAGGAAATAAAACAGGTTTGGAGATTTTTGGGTTGGCATTAATCTGTACTAGCCTATAGCAATCCAGTACTCTAAAACAATATTCAGATCCTTCTCTTCCATAGCCCAAGACATAAAATTAAGATTCCCATATGCTTATAAAGACTGAACAATAGAGATGCTTTCTTTGTAAAGCCCTGCAATGTAAATTAATATGCCAACCAAATTCAGATATAGGCAATTATCTGTTTGCCTACATTTGAACTGCTTTTTAGATAGACTATGCAATTATTTTTCCTTTTTCATCTTCATTTTCTCAATTCCTGTTTGATTTCAAACTGTGGTTTGAAACACACTAAATCTTTTATTTCATGTTTATCTTTTAGAATACCAAGAAAAAACAATCTTCAACAATCACCTTGTTCTCACATAAGAACATCAAAAATCTCACCTTGATATACAATATGAAATCCTTGTTTGTTCTGTGAGTAATCGCTGTGAAAGTATAAGCTAGTTTCATGAGTTGTGCTGAACAGAGAGGCTGGTAGCTGAGGGCCACTTAGTCTCCCGATAACAGTGCTAGTTTCTGTAGATCCACTCCTAACTTCTAAGTAATCATGTATGGTCTCCGTCGAGAAATTCACAAATTGCAAATGGACACCTGAAAAACACCATCAGTAAATAAAAGACACTGGTATCAATACCTGGAGGGAAAATTATCAGCAAATAATATAACCAGTTGAAATGTCTATATTAGCTGCCAGACAAAGTCCATGGAATTCAGTTTGAAGCATTCTCTTCATGCATTACTAATTCTGAGCAGCTAGCAAGGTAAGAAATGATAAAACTGAAATACTAACATGATCCAAGCCACTGAATGTAGGTTTTTCATCTGAAACTGTTTTTGCAAAGTTGCCTCTTTGTGTAATTAGGGCAAATTTCAGTTCTGAACATTGAATACATTTGATTTAGTCAAATCTTTCGTGTTTCCAATGGCATAAAATAGTCTCTATCACTATTAAAAAAGAAATACTGTGTGTACCATACCTGGGAAAAAAACAGTGACAGAATCCTATACCAGAGATAGTGTAAACAGAGAGCTATGGCCCCCCACTCTCCTCAGTAGCTGACACCACAGTCTGTAAGGCACTCATACCCCTGGTTTGCCTTCAGGAGCTGGCACCAATTTTCTCACACACACGCCTGCACAGGTCTCACCAGTAACTGGCACTGAGACCCCCACACTTGCTCCAGTAGCTAGCACCACAGATCAGGGGCATCCACGCTGCTGGTCTGACTCCAGTAGCTGGCACCAAATTCCACTCACAGATTCAAGCCTCACCATTAGCTGGCACTAAGTCCTTGCAGCATACATGAGCACAGTATAGAGTGAAGCTAAACAGAGACACAGTTAAGATTTAATAAGAAGATATGAGATGATAGGACAGACTGGTGATGAGGTACAGGGTTGAGTCAGACAAATGTACTGACTGGCCCCTTTTTGCATGCAAAAAGCCCCTTTTATGCCCTTTTCTGCCTTCCCCCATTTTTGTTCCTCTCTGCTCCTGTTTACCCTGCACATCCCCTCAGGGGTCTGTATAGGTCTACCAACTGATCCCTGTACCCCTCCCAGTACAGGGTCCCCTTGGTTTACAGTCTCCTGTGCAAGTCTGTGCTCATCTTCATTGCTGTTTGAATCTGCAAATGGGAAAGTACAGCCATGTGATCCCGCCTGGGCAGAGATCTTGTGCCTCTGGGCACCAGGCTGGGCTCCAGCAGCTGGGCAGGAAGTTCCTCGGCTGGAGTGGCTGCAGGATGTGGCCACACTCCTTACATTGCTCAGAATATATAGTATTTTTTACGTCACAAAAAATGTAAATGATATTACTTAACTATCACTCATCAGTATGCAGTTCAACTACTGAATTCTCATATGCACCCTGGGCCATATGATGATCTTGACAATAGAAATTTCGATTATTTGATTCTGTAAGGATCAGAAAGGTTGTTTACTATCCACTACCAAGTTACATCTCCTAACCAGGTGATGTATCACAATGATTACATAGCAGAAGGAAAAGGCTCAGCAGCTGAGTAGTCATAGGGCTCTTTAAACATTTTTCTGTATATGCATATTTCTATATAATTTACAACAAAATAGAGTTTGCATTTTGTCTGGAGCTAGTGCAGCTATGGAATGATAATGGAATATTTTCATTAAAAATATGCTTGAGTCCCACTGATGTTACTGGCAAAGTCAATCAACATGTTTTCATATAAAATTGAAAGGAAAAAATATAACGTTAGATTAATTACTGAGAAGTCGTGAATAATTTTGTAACTCCTAACTCTAACAGCTAAATAGTGTTTGTCACTGTCTTTTAGAGCTTTCTCCCCAGATACTATGTAAAGTATATGAATGGTTTTCTGAAGCATGTTAACATTTTATATGCTACCGGAAAAAAGGTTGGCACATAATTAAATTACAGTTACCTTGATCATGTCTGTCTCTCTTTATTTGAAAGATTACATCGATAAGAAAGCTTCTGCTCCTAAGTATCATCCTTCGACTTTGCCAGCCTACAAATGTATTTCCTGAACAGAGAATCCAGTTATATTCAAACTTTGCCCTTTCTATATTCATGGTATTTGTAGGCTTGGCGTTTTATATGATCCTGTGAACCAAATGCTTGTCCAAATAGTAAGCTGTCATCAATAACTGCCAACTCATGCAATTTTACCATCAATCGTTTTCTCTTTCACCCATTTTGTTTGATACAAAACCAGCTCTAATATATTTTGCCCATCATTCTCCTTTCTGTACCTACCATCCTTCACTGCAAGTTCTGAACCACATCAATCTTCCAAACTAGTCATCCTTTTCTCAGCCTGTAGCACCTGCCTCTGTTTGCCTCAGACTTCTGCTTTTTAGTTTGGTTTTTAATACGTTTTTTTTTAATTTGGACGTGCCTTTGAATTAGTATTTCACTTATAAAATCTAACCACAAGTCTCAAAGAATTGCAGCAAATCATATAAAGTAACCTTGGATGCTGATTCCAAATCACCATAGTGCTTCTCATCGGTTTTTACACATTGTCATTACAGCATTAGCTAACATAAAGTGGAAATGATTATGATCCATAACTTCTAATTGGGAAAAAAAACCCCAAAACTTGCTAGAAACACTTGAGCAACTGAAAGCCTACATGAAGTTCCCATGACAGCATTTCTGAGTTTTTCTATTTACTACTCAAGACATATATATGTGCCACTACTGAACCAAAACCACAGCATCACTAAAAGCAGTTTTAGTCATCACTTTTTCATGTCACTTTTTAAATTTTTTTAATGAAATTTTATTTTTATTTTCAATTCAGTTTTAACCAAATCTTGTTTCA
Organism: Psilopsiagon aurifrons; assembly: GCA_025447955.1. Classification (NCBI taxonomy): domain Eukaryota; kingdom Metazoa; phylum Chordata; class Aves; order Psittaciformes; family Psittacidae; genus Psilopsiagon; species Psilopsiagon aurifrons. Next base: position 19,092 of record JAOEHY010038065.1, read on the forward strand.
AGATGGTCAAAAATGTATAGCACATTTCAATCTGTGCAGCTTTAATTTTCTTGTAGAAAAAGAAGCATTTTTTTTCCTATTCCTGAACTGGAGAACAGTTCATAAATCCAGTAAATAAACTTCAGTTGGTACAAAGCAGTGCAGAACTATTGATTGTAGTGGAGTTCAATTTATTTATTTTATCCAATAATTTGTTTCTAAAATTTCAATGGCTGAATTTCCTTCATAATGGAAGGGGAATCACATAGTAAGTTAATAATGTAAGATTCAAATAGGAGTCTGAACAGTCAAATGAAAATTCTTGGACGTGGAGTGAAATATAGAAACATAAGCCTGGGAGACTGCAAGCAAAGCAAATGGATTGGAATCAGGAGTCAGTATTAGAAAAGAGGCAAGATAGCAGTAAATTAAGGCAACAGGGAGAATCACAGAATCATAAAAAATTTTGGATTGGAAGGGACCTTAAAGAACATATAGTTCCAATCCCCCTGCCATGGGCAGGGACACCTTCCATTAGATCAGGTTGCTCAAAGCCCTGTCCAGCCTGGGCTGGAACATTTCCAGGCATCCATGATTTCTATGGGCAAGCTGTTTGAATGTCTCACCACCCTCAGGCAAGACACTTGGGATAAAAAAACAGGTTTTGTATGCAGTTAACCACACCATCTTATGGAATATGAAATTTCATCTATATTCCAGATTTTTATAATTTTTTCTTTTTTAGCAAATGTCCTTGAAAGCATCTGGCAACGTATGCTGTTCCCAGGTCTGAACATTCTTTTTGCCTCTAACTGCGACCCAGGGATGATGCACTTACTATTTCTGTAATTTTCTTTGATAACTAACCTAGTAGGGATCTGCTTGGGATCTGAAGATTCTAGACAGCATTGTAACTCATGATTAAACAACTGTTACATCAAGCTGTCTAAAATTCAGGTAATGGCAGAATTAAATTGTCAGTGCTATTTCTATAGAATGCTAATAAAAAAATCAATTACTGACTTGAATCCTGTGTCTTTTGAAAAAAATACAAACATAAAAATCAGGTTCTATATGGAAATCTCTATCCTGACATAATTAATTTCCCACAGATAAATTCTGTTAAGTAGGTTACAGTGTTACTGAATGTTTAATATTCTTCAATTTAAACAACCCATGCAGAACAACTAGCTTTCATTTACAACATAAGTGAACTGGGCTCATGGGACATATAATCAAAAAGATCACAGAATTGATTTTAAAAAGAGGAGATAAAGAACCTGAACAGTTGTGGAAGGAAAAACTATTCATGATTGGAATCCATGATTTCCTTCTATGTGGAAGGAAAACTATTCACTTACTGTGTAAGACCCAAAAATTCTGTATAATCAACTAAAGAATATTACAGAAGATGACAAGTATACAACAGAAAACAGCAAATAACATCTGAAAAAATAGTACACCACTCAAGAAGCATATAAAGAAAAAATCAAAGTGCATGTGCTGCTGCAAAAATGCCACAAGTGTAAAAAATTATATGGGACAACTGTATCTGCTAGCTTTGAATAAACATTATGCAATGATAGATATATAGGACCCATCCAAAGTTGCTCAAGAGGTAAGGCTATGTAATCGAAATTCTGATACTACCTATGCAAAATCATGGTGAATGAGAGAAGTTCTGGTGACCAAAAAGAAGTCTGTAGACATATCCACCTTAAGATATGAATGGGTGCTGTGGTAATGGCAGGTTCACTGCAGTTCATGGAAGGATTATGGAAGTTGTCTAAATGGAGACAATTTCCAAATACGCAACAGTGTAAGGGACTCAGAAGTAACCAACATAGATTTATTAACACAAAATCAGAGCTAATGAACCATTATTTCCTTCTGTGATTAATCTAAAGGAGGATATAACATACTTTCACCCTGCTATGGCTTTTCACTCAGACCTGTATCTGAGTCTCATCTGGAAGCTGAACATATATGAGCTGGCTGGATGGAGAAGTAGGTTAAAAATTAATGGTGCTTTAAGGCTCCATGGATGATAGTCAGTCATTGAATGTCCAGTTGGTATCCAGTAAAAAGCACAATATTCTATGGGTTGGTATGGGAGCTTACACTATCCACTTACACTTCATTCTTCAGGAGAAACCTGGATAATTAGAATACATCCTCAACAACTATGTGGAGGATTGTAGAACAGGGGGCATAGATGATATACTAAATGGCACTTCTGTACAACTTGAGGACTGAGAAAACAAACCGTTCTTAGGGGTTTGCAGAAGAAGTGTGAAGTTTTGCATCTGGAGCACAACACCCCTATCTGTTGGTACAGCCTGGGAATTGATTAGGTGAGTAGCAACACTCCTGAGAAGGATCTGCCAGTTGTAGTGGACTTGATCTAGTGTTACTGACAGTTCCACTTTGAGTGGGAAGCTTGACAGCTTTGAGTGAGAGGCTTCTACAGGACAGGTCCCTTCCAAGAACATTTGCATGCTTCTGCGACATTCACCTAGCACATGCAAAGAAGCTTAATGATAAAATAAGGAATTCAAATGTAACTTTAATTTCTCCTAAAATTATACTGACTTGGTTCAAAATATTTGTGATAGCTATTTATTTTTGTTGGGTTTATGACCTCACAAAGAGAAAGCAACCCTGTTAAGTTATATAACAGTGATTGATTTTATTCAAAAATATTTGTCTTTCCTTATCAGACAATTGTATTGTATGTTAAAAAAAAAGCAAGAACCTCGTAGCTTTTCTATTTCTTAGTTTTCTTTTAAAGCTTTGATAACTTCCTTAAATTAATTACTATTCCTATTTTTTTTCTTTTTTCTCAAGATACATATTCACAATATCTGAAAAACTAGGTTGGTTTGCATCCATAAAAACCCTAAGAAATTAAATCCACAAAAGAACACATACCAAAACCAACAGGCAGCTTTATTGTCCACGTGCAATCCAGACTGCTAGGGTAGTTGCCAGGAAACCCAGGGCTGAGGATCACTCCACTGAAGTCTGACATGGCACCACCACATTGTGCTGCAAAAAAAAGATATTTTTTCAGAGGAGTAGAATGAGCTGAAAATTAATCCATAACATTGAAGATTCTTCCAACATTAATATCATAATAACTATTTTTTGAAACACACAAACATTCCTTCAACACTAAATATTCTGAACAATGTAAGTTACAAGTAGGCACTTCAAAAATATGTATCTACGCTGAATTGGCTAGGCTTTAACTTGGAGGACACTGGGCCTGAAAAGAGAGCAGATATTTTACTCAGTACTCTGTCGACATGAAACATCCTTGTGAGCAGGCAAGCCACACATATCAATCAGCTCATAGCAACATTGGCACAGCTCCACATCAGTTTGTAAAGGAGCATCTTAATAACATAAGATAATAATGAATTTTAAATAGGTTCTGTACTCAAAAGTGTTTTAAGAGGCCTTTTAAAACCTGCATTTGTATCCTGCTGTTCCAAAACTTAGATAAAAGAAACAGATTTAGAAAATGTTCATTGCTGAGGTGACTGTCTCGAGAAGGGACACCTGCAGCGCCTGATCAAGGGGAGGCTCGGCATCCCGGAGCTTCCACTCGGAGCAGCAAAAGGCACCGAGGGAGCCCCAAGTCCTCGACAGCGCTTGCCCAGGGACCGGCAGCCCAGCGGACGCGAGGAGCTGACTCACAGGGGGCGGTGCCAGGAGAGGCGGTGGCACACCCAACTGATTAAAAACCTGCTCCAGGGAGGGTGAGCGATCAGGAGTGCGCTCGGAGGCAGTTTGTGTGGGCAGGCTAGCGGGATGGTGAGCACTCGGGGTATGAGCCGGGCTCAGCCTGGCAGCTCTGCTCTGGCTGCCCGGCGGAGGTCAGAGCAGGCATCCAAACAGAGCCGATGAGAGGGGAGGATGCGGTGTAGAGTTCGGGGTGTAGAGAGCGCCCGCACTGCTCTGCTGAGGGGAGGGTGCGCAATGGGCGGGGCTGCACTCGGTGCGCCCCGGTGGAGGTCCTCCTGCAGCGGGGGCTGAGCTGCGGGACGGTGTCAATG
>JAOEHY010038066.1:0-18598 GCA_025447955.1 Psilopsiagon aurifrons
AGGGATGGCCTGATCCTGCCTCTAGGCTGAGCTCTGCCCAGCAGTGATTTCTCCTGTGTGAGGCACCCATCCTCACCCCTCACACACTGCTCTCACAGCCTTTCCTTGGGGAACACGCTGCCTCCACAGGGAAACAAAAAGGGCATTTCAAAGTATTTCCTTCCCTCAAAGTGCTGAGTCCTGAGAAATTGCAGCTGCTCCTGTCCTTGTTTCAGGGCATGCTCCCAAACCAGTTGCTGCCATTTAAGGCACAGGAGACATGTCTGGTGAGAGGCCATCCTCAGAAAGTCCTGATGCACAGCAAAACCTCTGCTGCAAAAGCTATGAGTAGCAAAAGAGAAACAAGTGCAGTAATTCCTTGAGGTGGAGAGGTGATGTTTATCCAAGATCTCTGAGGGAAGCAAAGTGTGAAACAGCAGAGGCATTGGCAGGCTTTTTGAAGCAGCAGTGAATAGGTAGCTCACAAGTCCCCATTGCCAGGCTACGCTATTGCCTCTGCATCTGCCTGTGGAAAGATACCCCTGCCTTCTCAGAAGCAAGGCTGTATGGTGCTGGGGTTCTGCTCTCTCTTTACCTCGGAAGGATGCTCTTCTGCTCTGACTCCCCTGCAAGATGATCCGTGAAACCATGGGGACATGTCTAAGGACTACAGGCTCTGTCAGGGCAAGTCTTGAAGCCTCTTTCAACACCAGTACTTGTGCTATCTGCTCCTGACTACCTCTGCAGAGACTACATGGTAAAGTCTGCTGGGACCAATGCAAATCTAAGATCATCTCATCTAAATTCCGATGTACTGTTTTCCTCTCCTGTGTTTTCCCCTCACGAAGTTCCACTTTTTTGGGCCACTTTTGTCCCTCTCTGCCCCCTTCCTCGTCCTCTGGAAAAATTATTGCTGTACTTTCTCACATATTTACTAATATCACACCTTTCTCAAGCCTGTACTCCAGATTCTCAGACTGACCTCCAGGAGGTCCTCATGGAAGCTTACTTTGAAGTCCTGCCTGCAGACAACACAGTGACTTGTAGAGAATATTTATGGTGCAGATGTCCCTAATGCGTCTATATTTTCAGATGTCTCCTGGGCTGAGCTCCTCAGGGACTCAGTATCTGAGGGGCACTGTGTCCACAGGCACTCGCAGCCATCAAAGAACTCAGTGGTCAGCCTGTTAGCAGGGCATGCATATGATCAAATCTGACTTTCTCATAAGTTCACCTCCACAGCCATAGAGAACCCAAGGATCTAAGAAAACTTTCTGTGACTGGACAGGAATTAGTATCTTGATACATTTGGAGCAACATGAGCAAAGCTGAGGTTGAGATTCTTCTTGCCCCATTTAAAGGAAACCAAGCCTGATATGAGTGTAGTACAGCAGTGCAAGTGCCTTCCCGCAACCCTGTGTGCTGGAGTCATCAAAAATCACACTGCTGATCTATAGCACCTACCTTAACAATCCAGCAGCCAGCTAGTTAATGCGGGAAACCTTGCAACTCAGAGGCTTCCAGGAAGTTCCAAGTGTCTTGCAGGCTGTGTGGCTGCTCCTGGGGAGTGATCTATGCTCCACCATGACCCTGGCCTTTTCCGTTCTATGCTGCTGCTCTTTCAAGTTGCCCTAAGGAGGTCCTCTGTGCTGGCCTTTGAAGAGAGTGCCGTGCTGCCCAGGTGGGATCTGCTCCCTGGCAGTGATGGAGGAGCATATCAGAGGCAAACAGCAGATCTTACTGTGCAAGGCGCTCCCCTCCCTACACTTCATGGTAGATCAAGCTGTCACCTACAGGCTGACATGCTAAAGTGATTTATTGTGTTTTTTCACAAAAGACTGGAGTTTTCTAGGTGCATTAATAGCACTTCCAAGTACAAAACACAGATGAGAGATGCATAAGGATTTGCTCACTGTGGCTAGAGAAACATTCCAAAATCTCTCTAGGCAAAATATTTTGCCCTGCCAGCTGATCTCTTTCTTTCTCTCCCCTCCAGGGAAAGAGATATATTCTGGCAGCATCTGCCTTTATTTTCTGATGTTTTTCCTTATTAGAGACTGAGGCTCACTGAAAACACAGAGCATGCATTCATCTTGGGCTTGTAATATTATAAGCTCAATTTGGTTGTGATACCCATGAGCAAAATGTTTGTACTTTCTGCAAGGCTATCCATGGGAAATTAAGAGCTGAGAAGCTTTCTGGGCACTGGTAATTTGTTTCACATCTCTAAGCTCCATCAACCAGCAGAAAGTTCAAAAAAATGAACCATATGGGCTTAGCAGGGATCTATTTTAATTTGTTTTCCCAAAATTGTATTTATTCAAGGCAGTTTTGGTCAGAACATATATGCAGACTAGAACTGGTCACTAAGTTTCTTCCCAAAAACCTAAAGGTCCCAAGAGAAACACCATTGCCAGAAGCAAGCTGCAGAGACCTGCTGCATATCTCCTTGAATTTAATCCCATCTAAATCCTGGTGTGCAGCAAACAATGGGAGATTGTCACTATTAGGGCTTAAATCTCTAGTCACTGACATTAGAAGCCAGGAAGAAAGTTTTTGACATAACCTCTGAGCTCTGACAGGTTAAAGTTCAACTTGGATCAAAGAGGGGTTTCTAAAGAGCTCCATGCTGCAAAAGGAGGATAACATAAGGATGCCATGTACAAACTGCATTGCCTTTTAGGAATTCCTTGCTTTCTGTTATTGCTTTTGTCCTCTGATAGCAGATCCAGGGTCCCAAAGAAGAATGTTCCACTAAAATACTAACAGAAGCTTTGCCAGCTCCAACTTAATGGCCAGTTCAGAAATCCCCTCCCATCTCAAGGCAGGAAGGATTTGAAAGGGATTGTAAATTAAGTGGTGCCTACAAAGTGGGAAGTCCCAGAGACCAGCTACTTGTCATAATTAACTTATCCTCAGAATACACACTGGGAGGACAAAGCCACAGGGTGGGAGAATGAATATTGGCAGCTTCAGTTGAACTCTTTGTGGCACCACCTGAATCCTCTTTCTAACACCCTGACTCCTTAACCCAGCAGCTGGCTTCTTCTTCCTATGGGAGCCCTCCAGCTCTCAACTGTGTGAAAATCAAGGAGGATGCACTGAACACAAGTGTAAGATTTTTCCCTCCAATCCAATATTCTTTCCAAAATGAAAGAGTAGAAATTAGATTTTCATTCCTACTGAATTGCTGAAATAATCTATAGCTGGGGCACTTGTTCAAAAACCTGAGAAACCTAAAAGAGACAGAGAGCTCTAGATGCCTTGATTTCTGTGGTTTGGGGGTTGTTAAAATATTCATGTGTCCTCAGCACCATCAAGAAGCCCTAATGGCTGAAGAAGCATCCCAGTCTGCAAGGAGCTGTACAGCTAGGGTTGGGGCTAAAAGTCTGACACATTTGTTTGTCCTGAAGCTTTTGAATCTATTATTATCTTGGAATGATGGAATGCCAGAATGGTTTGGGTTGGAAGGGACTTTCAAAGGTCATCTTGTCCAACCCCCCTGCAATGAGCAGGGATAGCTTCAATGATATCAGATTGCCCAGCACCACATCCAGCCTGGCCTTGAATGTCTCCAGGGATGACACATCTACCACTTCTCTGGGGAACTTGTGTCAGTATTTTACCACTCTCATCGTAAAAATTTTTTCCTCACATCTTGTCCTTCCCAGCAGGACAGAACACAAAACCAGGTCAAAATAGTGATGTTTTATACGGCAGTTTCCATTTTCTGCATATTTTACCAGTGAGCAGTTCCTGGAAATAATGCTTTGAGATCTCACCCCTCCTCTGGAAATGTGCTCCATGAATGGATCACCCAAAGAAGGAGGCTTGGATACCTGCACCACAGAAGGATAAAGCATGCATGCTCCAGGCTTCCCTGGGGATCACAGTATGCTGCCTGCAGGTGTCTTGTCTCTCTGCACATGGCCAGCCAGCACTTACTAGCTACAGTTCAGGGCCAGCTCTCCAGGATCACAGCTGGCTAAATTACCACATGTCTGCTAGATTACTACTCTGCACTGAGGTTCTGGGGAAGCTTGTTACTGCTAGAAATAATCCAGCTGCATGTACTCCTACCTCGGCACCACTGGCACAGGTTCTGTGCAGTCCCTGAAAAGCCTCCAAAGGCAGCTGACAGCTGGCTTTGCACACATGGACAATATATACACATTATGATGCATGCATTACGTTATTTTTGTAACAGTGCAAATCAAATCAAGTGAAATAAAGTACAGTTTAATGTGCTTTATTTTTAAAATATTACTCAGAAAATCCCAAAGAGAGATACTCATATTCCTTTGTTAACACAGATACATTCCCCACCCATATGAGGATTCAGAAATCAAGGTACTGCAACACATGATTAAATTAACCTTAGATACCACTTAAGTAATGTGCTAGCATTGCCAGGAGTCCTTGCCCTCTGGTTATCATCACCATATGGCACCTCCTCACTGGTGGCTCTGCGTACCAGAAAAGATTTTAAAAAATCTTTTCAAGAGTGATAGCACATAATAATATCAGCGTCCTTATGGCAGATACAATCAGGAAAAGCTACTATGTAGATTTCTTGTCCTTTTTTTAAATCAAGCAAGACTTGTTCAATCTTATTTTTAAATTGCTGCAGATTTGGGGGTGAAATTTCTTTTCAGGTGAGCTATGGCCAACAGATTAAGCATTTATTTGTCTTTCTTTCCCTTAGTCCCCTAATGCAAAATTGTTCTTGGGAACTGGCCATTCATACTCGTGTTTGAGTTGCTTGAAGAGTGGGGACCCAGTTTGCTGTCTACTCCCAACATTATCCCACAGCTTTGGGCCAATTTATATTGGAATATAAAAGGAGAACTATAAAAATATACACACCAAAACTGTCACATCCTGAAGTCAGTAGGCAAATATAAATAAGGGAGAAAAAATAGTAATTACTCCCTTTAAAAAAAAAGTGGAATATCAAGTCCTAATTTTGTTGCATTGGTATTATTAGAGCTGCAGTAGGATGGCACTTGCTCAGCCTCTCCTGCCTGCAGCTCTCCTGGACTTAGCTGGTACAGATGGACAGAGGTTTGAGTTGATCAAGTAAGAAACTCTTCATTAGGGTTACAAATGAGTATGAACTTGCTAGAGTCTCAGCAGCAAAGAGCAGATGAAAAGTGCCTGAAAGGAGTGAGACAAAAGATGGTGCAAAGTACGTAATTGAGGGCTTTATTAACACATTTAACAGGTCAAACGGCATTACCTGCAAGGTGTGGACACTTGTTAAAAAATCTTCTACAAAAATAAGACAACAGCAGAAAAAGATGCCTACATTTGCATCCCATTCATTTACACAATATTTTTGGTACTACATATCTAAAAACTATGGAGCAGTGGCAGCCACAGGTGAGTACATTTACTGTAAAAAATAATGAAAACCATAGGAAGGGTGTGCTCACAAGGCCCTGGAGTACCCTAGACATGGAGGGTACAGAAACTCAGGTGGCACCTTATGGCAGGCTGGAATAGGCTCCCCTTGTCTGCCCCAGGAGACACATCAGAGCATGCACATTGCAGATCATGAAGAGCAGGTTGGAGACATCATGCTTGAACTGGAGACTCCAATTCCCTTCATACAGGAGGTCTATATCATGCCTCTGGTCCTCAGGCATCCTGGCAGGTGTCACCTTCCTGGCTGGACTGCTGGAAAGCTCCAAGGGCAGCTTCTTCTGCTTCTGCACAGGTAGACTTTGATGGAAAAGGTGGATGTATCCAAGAAACTCAGATTCAGGTTAGACAAACTTCTCTCATGAATGTTTAGAGCTGATCTCTTCAGAAAGCACAGGGAGAGTCTGAACTAGTGCATCTGATTGAATTTATTTTTTTTAATGAAAGGCTACAGAAATCATCAGAAAGGAATCTCATCTCCCATGCAGCATTACAACCATGCTTTTTATTTACTAATGGATTAAAATTATGCCAAGTTCTGAGCACTCATTTGCTGTTTAGTTTTGCCCCACTATATTTTGGCACAGATGAGAATGTATAGGGTGTGTGGTTAGAGTTTGACAACAGACTTCTTACATTTCCTTTTACAAAGTCTCCTGATGCCTTGCACACCAGAGGCAGAGAAATACTGAACTAGATGATGCTTTGAGATTCCTTTCCATCTTGCTGCCCATCAATCTGCCACAGCTGCTCAAATGCTTGATTTATTAATGTGGAGCACAGACTTTTGGCTATGGTGGGCGCCCCACCATTTCAGGAGCTGTATAAACACCTGGCAGCTAATGGGGTCAAACCTTGCTCCCTCCTTATTAGCATTGTCCAGGTTGGTAAGACACAATAGCAGGCGCATAGCTCTGTCCTACCCCACTCAGATTGCATCTGGACACATTAGATAAAAGCATTCTGCTTTGGAGAGTCTTTCAAGACAAAGGTGCTCTCAGATGAGATGGAAGGTAGCAGTCAGCTGTTTCCATACTGCTTTCTCTGCAGTAGCTTTTCACCATGCACATGACCAAGGCTGACCACAAAGTTCAAATCCAGAAGAAAATCTCCTTATGGGTATTTGGTCTCTGCTACTTGAGCAGCTTGCTATGAGCTTGGGATATAGCTCAAATACTTAATTTCCTACTTGGCCATGAAGCCTTCTACCACCTTCTCTGATCCCTCTTGCCAGCAGAGAAGCCATAGAGCAAAAGGGCAATTGAGCTCCAGCTCCCCCTTGCCCAAGATGGCTTCAGCAGTCAGAGACGCCACAGTTCACCCTCCCCTGCTGTGCTTTGCATGTTTCCCAGTGATCCTGCTGAGAGTGATGGAGACAGGTTGCCAGTGCTCACCCATAATTCTAAGCAGCTTCAAAATGACGTTATATAGAAAAGAGTCCCTTCCCTCCTAATCACTCAGGGGTTTGCCTCCCCTACTTGGCACTTTTTATAATCTTTTTGAGAATTTATTAATAAAATATGAATTAGGACATTTAGGCCTCTGATGTCTGAGGGACTTAAAGAAAGTTATCCCTTATACACTCTCAAAATGGGCAGTTTTCCATTGCTTGAGTAGATGAAGTAATTGAGCAGAGGAGTTATATTAAATCCAGACACATTCAGTATTTAATGCCAATTAGGTTCTACTGACAAAGGAGGGATATACTAGACATCTGGCATATGTCGTGCCCTTTCTTTATCCCCTTCTGACAAGATGAAGGTAGAATGACCTTAAATAATGGCATTGCCCTGCTGTTACTTTTCCTATAGTTGGCACATCATATTTTTTTTGGTTATTGATGGTTCACAGCTTTCATGTGTTGCAATCAAGGAGTTTTAAGCCTTTTCCCACCATTGGTATTGAATACAGCTTCCAGCTATCCCTTGCTATTTAATTCCAGATGGATCGAATCTTTAGTACCGCCCGCAGGCACATTACTAGCTAATGAGTTGCACTGCTCTGAGATCATCGCTACAAACATTATTTCCTTGGTAAATATTTTTGGTTCAGACCTGAGAAACGGCAGAGGTACATGAAGTCAAGATTTATAATCTGGCAAGATGCTTGAAAGCTGAGTTGCAAATAACAATGGTTACATTTGTAGTCTCTGTTTACAGTTTTCTTCCTGCAAATATGTTGAGGCTTAAATCAAACAATCAGCCTTGCCACAATGCTGGCAAATTCCCATGTTAACTGCACAGAGATGCACGTCTCAGGGACTTCAATTACTTTCTCTGTTACGGTATCTCAGAATGCGCTCACAAATGCACTAATCCTAGCAACCACCCTGGCAGAGAAGTGAAATTGTTTCTCTTTCACAAATGCAAATGCTGATGAAAAGGAAAGCGATCAAAGTGCCAGAAATTCTTAGAGCCTAAAAATGAATCCAAATGCTTAGTGATATTTTTCAGAAGCTTCTAATCCAGCTCAAGGCTGGGTACAACCATGGGGAGGCTAAACAGCTCTCAGTTTCTTCCTCGTCCTGAAACTGGTCCCTTGGTGAGGGAGTGCACAGACCTTTCAAACCACCCTTCCCAGTAAACCTGCACCTGCTTTTTTCGATGCCTGCTGAGGCATTCTTATAGATCCTATCAGGCAAGAGTCGACTTCTGAAGCTCCTTTGAAAAGCTGAACTAATGGCCCCAGTCCTCAGAGGCCTTTAAATACTTCATGAAACAATTGATGTCCTGCCCGTGGTTGCTCAGAGATACAATGACAGAAACAGAAGCCCAGCTCAGGTCCCCCACCTCTCAGCTGCCTGGCTGTACTCTGTTGGCAGACTCCCACTGGCTCAAAGCCAAAAAAAAGAGCCTCTATTTCAAGGTATGTTTTTGGTATTGTGCAATGCTATCTACATTTTAGGTAAAGCTCTGATTCTTTTACTCAAAGAAGTTATCTCAAGGGAGTTATTAGGCCAGAATTTGATCTCAGCCCAGAATCACTTCAGCAATGCCAAGGGTTATCCCAGTTTTAGTCTGAGGACACATTTTGTACTTGCATGGCATTACATCAGATATATATAATCAGATCCCAGCGTGAAAAGATTGATCCAGAACAGTGGCAGGATATTGTGAAAAAGAGCTGAAAAAAATTGAGACACATAAGTATGAAAATTCATTTAATAAACAAAACGATAAAATAATGCCCCATCCAAAACTTGTTAGGAAACACATTTAATTGAATACATGCTTAAAAAGTATGATTTTCAAATAATTAAAACACATAAACACATGCAAAAAGAATCAGATGATCTCAGGAACTAGAACAAGAGAAATGAGACAAAAATGCTTTACACAAATTTTCACCCATAAGGATTAAGCTCAAGAATTCACCTTTAGTGGGCTGTCCATCACTGGAACTAAAGAAGCTCTGCAGCTCTGACACAGGGTGCCTCAGACTCACCACTACAATACTGACAGAAGATAGCAGGAGTTTGCTGAGGTTACATAAGGACAGGTATTTCCATGTGAAGAGGGAAACATTCATGCCAAAAAGTAGAGGCCTAGGAAGATCTTGTCTTCGTACTTCTAGTCAACCATAATCCAATACAGACAGGAGCTACAAGAATGCTCAGGAAATTGGAAAGTCTATCCTATGCACATGAACTCAAGTAGCCTGCCTGGTTTGCATAGCTTAGTAAATCAGGTGCAGAGGCAGTGTGGTTACACCTTCCAAAAGTACAGTGTGACAGTGGGCAGAAACTGCATAGAACAAAGAGCCAATGACCAATACTGGTACAAAAGCTAACAGGTATAATTACGTTTTTACTAGACATGAGGAGCAGTGGTAGTCAGGATCAGGCATTTCAAATGCAGCAAAATCGAAGAGCTACTTTAAGACTGAGTTTAATGTATTCAAACAAATAGTGGGGTTAGAGAGTAAATGCCTGTGATAGTAGGAAAGTGGAGTGGTTGAGTCATCTGGCCCTACCAGCACTGTTCTCCTAGTGCTTTTAACCCTTTGAAACACCAAATGTTCCCACTAGAGGTTTTGCCACATCAAAGCCATCAGCACTTCCCTATCCATAGAAAATTAACATTTTGAGAGTTCAGATTACATCTCTGGGGACTTCCCATTCCACAGAAATGTTAGTTCTTGTGACTTTTCCTTCCTCTTAGTCCCTTTCTTCCTTTCATTTTTGCCTCAAGATAAAACAAGAAGCTAAAATATCCACATAACCCATAGGATAGAGATTCAATGCTTCCACATGTCTCTCATTAATGTTTGTGCACATGAACACAGCTCTGAATGCTCCTAATAGTCTCTGGCAGGAATGATAGCAGGTCACTAAGAGCCAGCTCTGTCAGATGGTTATGGACTTATCCAGGATGTGAATAGAAGGAAAAGATCCTCCTGCTGCTTTCTTATTTATCCTTGCAGAATGCAAGGAAGCTCTCGATCTGTTTCCTACTCCGCCAACAGCGTCAAGAAAGGGAGTCAGGTAGGATCTGGACAACCTGACCTTTTGGAAGGAAGTTTGCTTCCTTAGCCTATAACAGCACAGCTCCTTGAGAAATTCAGCTTTACTCTACCAGTGCCTAGCAGTGTCTGAAATTCACCCAGAAGGTGCACCTGGAAAACTTCTCAAGCCCTTTATAAGAACAAGTGCTCACTTTCAAGTCAGACCCTACAGTAGGGTCAGGAACGATGTGAGGAGAGCTGAAGACATCCCTTTGACGAAAAGATCTCTGCTTGGCTGCTTTTATCCCCCTGTCCTCAATCAAGAGGCAACCGTAGACCTGAACCCCCCCTAACACTTTTCATCAAATTTCAAGTCCTTTTCATCCCTTCTCCTCTACCCAGTCAATATCAGCGCCTTGCCTACTGCAAAGGAAATATCCCCTGGAATGGATATGCATTTTCAATGTTATGGGACTGCTCTGGGATTATTATGGGATTATTCTGCATCTAGTGGTTTTATTTAATGTCATGTGATAGCCAGGGAAATCCTGGGGAGCAGGATAATACTGGCCCACAGTTTTGAATTTCACCTGGATCTGAGTCAACTGCTATAATATGTAAAAGAAGCAGGCAATGGATTAAAACCATTAAATCTAAGCCTGGGATATTCTAGCATAGACTACCCTTCCCTGTTCCAGCAGAAATCCTGTTTAATCAGCAGTTTCATTAATGGAGAAGTTACTTTGCCTAAAGTTGGTGGAGATATTTCCAAAGCCGCCACTTCCATCAAAATTATCTTTCTGGAGAGGTCTTGCAGAAGTGACTGTGGACAGACCATGAGTGCCCCATGGGTATAATTTGCAGCACCAACCTGTTGCAATGGAGTACAGTGCACGGTGGGGCTCTTCAGTCAGTACTACTCAGTTCTGGAAGAGCCAGAGCCTCCAAGCCTACTGACTGGATCTCATGGGCTGTTATATTTTGTAATGATGTTTCTCCACTTTTTCCAGTCAAACTCACCAATCATCTTGGAAATTAACCATGGGGCCATCTTGCGCAGTGCTGCCACAGGGGCTATAATTCACAAGCAGTTTAAAAAGCATGCTTCAGTGTGAATATTTATTTACAGTATTATTTTACAATACAAATGTATGCCCATGTAAATAAATTCTCCTTTCTGTTAGATTTATAATTCTTCTTGCAAAGCTGTTCTCATGTCCTGAAGATCATCACTGAGGCACAGACTTCTGCCAGAAACCCCACAGTTTCCATGACACTTCTCTGAAAAAAAGCTTACAGAACTCCAAATGTTTGGAGTTTATTTGTGTTTTTTCCCTTGCCTTCTTTTTTTCCTTAAATGTAGCAAATTCCACTTTTAAAAAAGCTGAAAAACTTCTCAAAAGTCACATCTTAATGATGGGTACAAAAAAGAAATTATCAGAAGGAACTAGTATTCTTCTTCTGCACTTTGTCTGAACGAGACTAACCACATTTATACATCAGCAACAATTTCCACTAGATATTTATTAGCATCCCTAATATACACAGAGCCATATTTCTTTTCTTCTTTCTTTACCCCCATTTCCTGTTCTTTTCCTAGTACAGACTCTCATCTTGCAAAAGGAGTCCATGTATACAAACCTGGGACAATGTTCAGGCCATGTTGGTCTGTTTGACAAGGGCTTTTCACAGGATGGCAATCCTCAGCTGCAGCTTCTTCGTGATAGGTCTGGAAATGATCTGAGAAGAAGCAAGAAGAGAGGTGACAAAGCTTGCCAAGGATACAGGGGTTCTCACAGACTGAGAAAAGGTGCAGGAGGAACCCAGGGTACTGAGCAGTGGGGAGATGAACAAGGGGAGTTCTATTTGCAAATATAATGCTAATAAGTACAAAGTTGTGTTCATGGGAAAGAAACAACTTTAACTCACCATACAGAATAATGGTCTAGGCTACAAGTCAGGTTGTGTCACTCCTAGAAA
Organism: Psilopsiagon aurifrons; assembly: GCA_025447955.1. NCBI lineage: Eukaryota > Metazoa > Chordata > Aves > Psittaciformes > Psittacidae > Psilopsiagon > Psilopsiagon aurifrons. The sequence goes on from JAOEHY010038066.1 coordinate 11,827, forward strand.
AGAAATCCTGTCTTAATTATGTAGTCTGTGGAAACAGCCGCCTGCCTGGTACTGATCAAAAAGCATGATGAGCCTTCCATGTTGTATCCAGGAAATCTGAACAGGGTGGCTGCTGTAAAGGCAGTTGCCCTGTTCCCCTTGCTGTGTGCTCTCTCTTTTGCTGTTGCACGTCCCTGTTACTCATCTGTCTCCTTAGCAAGCAAACGTGGCCAGAAGCCCAGCTTTTTGTACCATTTTTATCAAACTCACTCAGAAGACGGAACAGCTACTTGCAGTATAGCTGTTATAAATTATGCAGTTTAAATGTAACTTGTTTCACAGGAATACGCTAAACAAGGCGTCCTTACTGTGCACTTGAAGTCTGCAGTGGGGACATGCCCAGTGTGACCAGTACATAACGTGGATGCTTAAACCCCAGGAATAACATCTCTCTCCTGCTCCCCTGCATTCACCAAGTTTTCCTTTGCACACCAGCCACTGGCACCATATGCCCAATGTCAGTCCCTGTCCCTGGTTCCCACAGCTTGGCCTCTCTGCAAGTCTGCCCTGTACTGCATAGTGGGGATTTAGGCCGTGGAGGGTCTCAGTGGGATAAGTGGGACACAGTAGTTGCATGCCCGGGGCAGGGCAGAAGGTCTTGTGCAGCTTTGGAGTCTGCCTGCAATAAACTGCTGCTTGGCAGTGCTTTCTAGCTCCTCTGCAATCGGATTTGGCAAGGAAGGGTTTAAACATGGTCAATGGCCTTCACTCCCAACCTGGATTATCCTCAGATGGAACATGCAGCAGCATCCTATCCCACTTCCCCGTCTCCTGGGACGCATCTTCCTCATTAGTCTGGACCCTTTGTGCCCATCCCACCCTCCTTTCCCTGCTCCATCACCCTGCTCTCCAGCCTGCCTTGAATCTCTGTGCCCTGCCAATGTTTTCATCCTGCTAACACTGCCTTGCTACACACTGGAATGGTGCTGTCAGCTACACAACACAAGAAATCCTGCTGCCAGTCCATAAAGTACAGTTCATTATGGGGAGAGCAAAGGTCTGAAGTTAATCAGTCTGCAGAAGGTGTGGTGTGCCACAGGATTACTGCTCCCCTGCATGGAGAAGGCAGCTGCTCTCTTCACCAGATGACTATCCCTCCTGGGATGCTTTGGACTTGAGAAAACTCAAACCAGACCCTTTAAAGGCAGTTACACTTGTGCTGGCCAGGCAGGCTCTGCTGTACTATGAATTACTGCCGCACATGCAGGCAAGGTGGGAAAGAGGGTAGTGTGGAAATGGTTTTGGCACCTTTTCCACCTCCAGTGGACCACTGAGACAACTCGCAGTGGTATTATTCATTATTCAGTACTATTAAATATTGTGTTTATGATCACGTATAACAGTAACAGCCTGTACTTCACAGGAGGTATTTAATTTTTCTCTTCGAGTGCTGAACGGGACCTTGACAGATCTTCTAACTTTTCTCCTGCCCAAGGCAAGACCAGCTTCAGCTAAAACTTCCTAAGAGATGTCACATTAGTTTGTCACATCCCATTCTCTTTCTCAGCGTCTGTCCTTGCAAGTTTTTGACCTGCATAATGTCATGAAAAATCAATTATGGATTCTGCCAAGGTTTCAGCAGTCTGCACCTCCAGGCTGGGCAGCGCCTTGTGTGACACCAACTGCAATCTCCAGCAGCCCTCAGCAAGTGTGTCCCCTGCACCTCACCTGATTCGGAGGCTGAAAGAGGTGTGATCATGGTGGCTACTGGGAACCCACTGAAATTAACCTGAACTAAGGAAAGGCATGAATTCTGCTAGGCTCAATTAAACTGAATTAAGGTGAATCCACTTAGGAAAGAACAGTGCTAGTGGAATTCTGCAGATGCACACAGCAGTGTGTTCTGAGACAGCTGACCTTGAGATAGCTGCGCAGCACACAGAGCTGTGCATCCTGAGAGAGTTCTCCATGAGACAGCTATGCCCCAGGCAGAGCAGTGTGCTATGCAGCCCAGATACGTGTCGTTTGAACATTAGGACAGCCTGCTGACAACTGTGCATCTTGAAGACATCTGCATGCTTTGTGGTCAGCCATGTGCCATACAGGCAGCTGTGCTCCCTGCAGCCAGCTGTGCACACTGCAGGCAGATGTGTGCATTGCAGGCAGCTGGGCCACAGAAGAGCCTTCGGCTCACCACCAGCACACAGGCATGCCAGCAAAGCCGCTTGGTAGAGTACTCTCCACCTCATTTCTATCAGAAAAAGCTGGTTTAGCAAATACTGATTATCAAATGGCATAACAGAGTAATAGCATGAGCTCAATTTGATGGAAATAGCTTAAGGAGCAGTGTCAGAAACTGCTCTGTTTGCAGATCAGGGAGGATGGTGACAGCTGGCAGAGATGTCCCCATGAAATAGTGCTTATGCACATTCTGAATAAGAGCATTTCACACCAATATTGTTTGGTATGCAAGGGACATTCCATCCTCTCAGCGCATCAGGCAATTTTAGTAGCACCCAAAGGATTAAATACAGTCCTTCAAAAACCTATCAAGAGCACCAATTGAAGAATGCAGACATCCTCCCGTGTTGCTGCACACACAGATTTGAAATATGCATACTTGCTTCCAGTTGCGTTTCTAGCCTTCTCCACCGAGCTGTAAATATCTATTTAGCGAACTAAGAAAGAGATGGGGAGTAGATGGCGGAGGCTTTAACTGGAAATATCTTGATCTTGCTTTCTGATGGATCTTGTTCTCCACTTGACTGCCTGGAGAGTCATGTACCTGTTGTCATAGAATCATAGAATCATTAAGATTGCAAAAGACCTTTAAAATCATTGAGTCCAACTATAAACTTAACACTGCCAAGTCCACCACTCAAACATGTCCCTAAGTGCCACAACTACAGGTAATGTCCATTATCGAGCAGTAGTACTGATGATGCTGGAGCTCTGGCCTAGGCTAGCACCTATAATTGTATTCAGGAGGACTCTCCAAGCCCAGTTTTCTTGGATCTCAGTTCAGCCAAAAAAAATGAAAGGGAAGAACACAGGCCAAACATTTGCAACCACAGTAATGACTTAAGCGGTGCTTATTCAGGCCTGTTTTTCTCCCAATCTTTCAGGGTGTTCTTAGCCTCCAGAGGAGCTTGAAAATATGCTGTTTGCTAATGCAATCACTGACTCATCAGAAGTGTCCTGGTTGCTGAATACACATGAGGAAATGGCTTGGACAGAGATCCACGTTAGCCAAACGTGCACTGGGCTCATGTCCCTAAGCTAGCCAAACCTGGAGATTATGCGTTTAAAAAACACTTTAAAAAGAAGATTTGCAAACGCTGTAAAATAATGAGCAGATCTCCTCTCCTTTGAGACAAGACCTAGGATTTATTTGCCCCCTGTAGATAGACATTGAGAGAGAAAGCCAGCAATAATGTCAAGGAGCCATAAATATCTGTTTAGTGAACTAAGCAAAAGGAGGTGGGGGATAGATGGGGGGTGTTTGAACTGGAAATATGCAGATCTCTCACGTGGACAGTAATATCTTAAGCATGCTTATTTTCTTACCACACATGCTCTGAAAAGGAGGCAATGTTAGCAAGGCTTCCGCAGATCCTGAGGATGAGATTCGCATATGCATTGACTGGCTGTGCTACAGCTTCTGTGGGGATACTTACAGCCACAGACAAACCAGTCAGTCATTTTTCAATACCAGAATGAAACTAGAGTTCACTGATTCACACATCGCTCCTCTCAGTCTCCAAGGAGCTAACAAATGGGATAGTTTATAATCTAGCAACGGACTCTTGTTTGCAATGGCAAAGCAGAGCCAAGCATTTCCAACTGAAAGAGGAAAAAATTGCTGCACTTTTTAGTTTTAATGTGCAATTGTTTTCTGGGGAGAAGAAAAGTTTCTGGCATGCTTTGAATATTCATGCTCACTGTGAAATCCCCGTTCATCACAACAGCTTCATCTGAAATGAGGCAATCTCTCTCCCACACAAAACCCACCTGAGCCCACTTAAAGTCTGGTAGTGTCCTGCTACCACTCAGTTATCATCTATTTATACATATCAAGAGACTTTTGTCATGCCTTTGTAGCACAGAGCTTTCTCAGCGTACCCTTCTGGTGGCTCACCGGTGCTGTAACTATTCACCCTAAATGTGACACTGCCACAACTCCAGCATCACCAAAGGTGCCAGCAGAACACTCTGGCCAGTTGTAGATGCTGTGTCAACTGGTCTTGCCAATACTGCCATTACTTCAAATCTAAGGTCCCAAAATTTTGCAATTTTACAAGGGACTCTACTTGCAACTTCTTTCCAAGGAATTTTATACAGTCCTTGCATTGCAAAGAAAAAGCTTAGAAATGTGAATTTAAATGTTACCAGAAGAGATCACTGTGCACTCTTTAAGGATGGAAAGCAGCTAGAAGTCTTTCCTTTATAAGCTCGGACTGTAAAAATAATTTCTTTGATTTCTTTCTTCTGCATTAGTTACAAATACTGATGAAAGGTACTGGCCCACACAGCCATACTCCTCCTCATTCCTAGGATTTCTCTGCAGAGACATTAATAAAAGTAGGGAACAGGCTATTATTAATGGCACACTTCATCAGTTTTCTGCATTTTCTTTTATTATCTAGCTACCTGTAATCACAGATGTGTCTCTCACACTACCTGCAAAAAAGTTATATGAGAAAAATCATTAAATCAAACTGACAGAAGTGGGGAAGTATCAAATATTTTCTGAGGGGTACATTTATTTATTAAGATAGATACAATTGTTCATAGCCAATTATGTCAATAAATGTTTCTCAGACTTCCTTACCCCTCATACACCTTCATTTTGGTATTAAATATTCCCTTTTGAACCTCTGTGAGCTCCTACCTGCCTGAGGTGAGCTTATCAGTCTGCAGTGCTCTTGTCCAGAGTCAGCGCCATGGGAACAGGTCTTCCCCACAGGCAGCACCCCAGAGGCTCCAGGCAGCCTAGAGAAACTGTGTTCCACATCTGTTTGAAAATGGCCTGTCTGTCTGATTTTTTCACTTCACAATTATTCCGGTCCCTGGTCCTGGATGGTGTGAGGAAGGTGAGGTAGGGGAAGGCACACAGTGCCTTTGAGGAAAACATTTCAAAAATAAAAACTCAACCTAGCTTGTATACCCAGCTGCAGCAAGATGATCACAGCTGTGCTGCTGCTGACACAGAGGTAAATGAGTCTCCCTGCAGTGGAAAGCTGAGGTTCGCCCTCCCCTCTGCCTTTTCTGCTCTGTAGTTTAGGCAGCTTCCTGCATGATGTACCCCTTCTTAGAGTCCCATACCCAGACACTTGGCTCCCCTTGTACTGCTGCTCAGCATCCAGGACTCCACCTGCAACTGTGGATGCTGCAAGGCAACAGGGCTCACAACTCATGCTTTTCTTCTACAAAGTAGCTGGAAGCCTCTAGGAATGGACTTGCGAAGCAGTCTCACAGTCCAAATGCATCCCTATCTGGTCTGGCTTTAGTCCCTCCACCAAGTGCTTGCTAAGTTACTGACATGCCCTCGGGAAACAGTGTCTTTAGATGCATTGTAAAGTGCACCTGAATTTGCTGTCTGCAGCTTTGTAGCATTTGTGATGCCTTATTTTACAAATTTGTATCTGTCTGCTTTTTCAATAGACCCTGCTCATGGCTATACTTGTGCAAATCTGGAGTAGCTTTTTTAGCGTCACTTAAATTGCTCTTGGTTTATACAGTGGGATCAAAATTTATTCCACAAGGTTTTGCACTAGATCGAGTTACAAGTGATGGAAACACTGAATGCAAGAAAAAATCCATTAAACATGAGAGCAATTTTGCAAGCAGAGACCTTTTTAATGGGAAATAAGTGGAGTTCAAGATTACTTATTAGGAATGCTTTTAGATGTAGTCGAAGTTTTACTGCTCTGGTAGTAAAGGGATTCAAACACAACATACAAAAAGATTGTGAGTCCAAGAAAAAACTACAACATATTAACAATAAATTAGACTGTTTAATGTGAGAAAGCTTAATAATGTTGGAACCCTTCCCAGTATACCTTTAAAAATTACACTAGATGACAAATCTCTGCCTACCTGCTGTGTGTGCATGGACAAGAGGGAGGGAAGGGAGTATGTACATAGGAATGGCAGGGATACCTGACACATGGGGACAACAAGGTTATAGAGAGGTGAAGCCTAATTCAAGAAGTAGAGATCAGTCAAAAACTTAAAAATTCAGGGTTAGTTTTCATGTCTCACCACAGACCTGTGGCCAGCTTTATGCTGCCCAGATGACACAGCCAAAGGCTAGAAACCCTCAGTATTTCCACCACCACCAGGTAGCTTCACCTTTTCAGCTCCTTTCCGCTCTCTACTAACAACCAACTTTTCCTTGCCAGTTTAGCAAGCAAGCGGCTGTGTGGTTCTGAGTTACTGGCTGGCCTTCAACCATGACAGTTCTTTGTGGTGTGCAACATGGGGCACAAAGGGTTGAGATGACGACAGATCTGATAGGAGTGTGTCTAATAGTGTTTGTGATAAGCATTCATTGTTTCAGATTAATAGTCACTCATCAAAATGCTGATGTATTGGCTCTCAGAGTTGTTGCTCTTGCTCTCACAGTTTCAGCGTGTTGTACCTTACAGCTGGTATTTGCCGTGTTAGTGTTTATCAGCTGAGGGGCTTAGGTTTAGATTCTTATTTCTCTGTACTGACCAGCAGGTCGAGGGAGGTGATCCTGCCCATCTACTCTGCTCTTGTGAGACCTCACTTGGAGTATTGTGTGCAG
>JAOEHY010038067.1:0-14808 GCA_025447955.1 Psilopsiagon aurifrons
ATACAACTCGTTCGGCAATATTGTCTTCTTCGGCGTGGGCGCCTATGTGTGCGCCGTGGTGCAGCGCGATGCGGGCCTCGGCTATTTTTCCGCGCTCGCGGCGGGCACGGGCCTGGCCGCGCCCAACACCGTCTACGTGCAGGTGGTGGCGGCCGGGAGTCGCGATGCCGGCGCCGCCGTTTACGTGTTCTCCGAGTTCAACCGGTGAGTGCGGCACCGCCGGCGCCCGCAGCCCCCGCCCGGGCCCGTGCTTACCGCTCCTTCCCCTTCAGGTACCTCTTCAACTGCGGCGAGGGCACGCAGCGGGCCATGCAGGAGCACAAGTAAGTGCGGGATGGCGGGGGGGGGGGTGCTCGGGGCCGCGGCGGGCCCTGCTCACCGCTCCCGCCCCGTGTGCCCCCAGGCTGAAGATCTCGCACCTGGACAGCATCTTCCTGAGCCGGGTGGCCTGGGCCAACGTCGGGGGGCTGCCAGGTGAGTGGGGCGGGCTGGAGCCGGCGCTGGGAGCCGCCCTGTGTTGGGAGGGGAAGCGCTGTCGCAGCGGGGTGTGCCTGCGGCCCCGACCTCACTGCGCCGAGTCATGGAATGGTTTGGGTTGAAAGGGGCCTTAAAGCTCATCCAGTTCCAACCCTCTGCCAGTGCAGGAGCACCTTCCTTGTAGCGCCCTTCAGACGCTGGAAGGCTGCTCTGAGGTCTCCACGCAGCCTTCTCTTCTCCAGGCTGAACAGCCCCAACTTCCTCAGCCTGTCTTCGTACAGAAGGTGCTCCAGTCCCCTGATCATCCTCATGTCCCTCCTCTGGACTTGCTCCAACAGTTCCATGTCCTTTTTATGTTGAGGACACCAGAACTGCACACAATACTCCAAGTGAGGTCTCACAAGAGCAGAGTAGAGGGGCAGGATCACCTCCCTTGACCTGTTGGTCACACTCCTTTTCATGCAGCCCAAGATATGTTTGGTTTCTGGGCTGCGAGTGCACACTGCCGGCTCATGTTAAGTTTCTCATCAGCCAATCTGCCAGATCAGAGGCGTTACCAGCCTGGGACTGCTGACAGGGGCTGCTCCTCATTTGCGGGTACCTCCTGGGCCTTCTGGCCCCCTCCTGTGCTCAGTGCACGGTGAAATTGGGACAGGTCACTTCTTGTCCCTCTGCTCTGGTGAGCCCCCACCTGCAGTGCTGTGTCCAGCTCCTGAGTTCTCAGCACAGGAAGGATATGGATGTGTTGGAGAGGGTCCAGACAGGGGCCGCAGAAAGGGTCAGATGGATGGCGCATCTCTTCTGTGAGGAAATACTGAGAGAGTTGGGCAGGTTCAGCCTGGAGAAGACTCTGGGGAGACCTTATTGCAGCCTTTCAGTTCTTAACAGGGGCCTGTAAGAATGATGGCAGGGCCTGTTGTGGTACAGCTAAAAGAGGAAGATTCAGGCTGGATGTGAGGAAGAAATTATTTACACTGAGGGTGGTAAAACACTGGCATGGATTGCCCAGAGAGGTGATGGATGCACCATCACTGAAGACAGTCAAGGCCATGCTGGATTTGGTTCTGGTCAACCTGGTCTAGTGGAAGGTGTCGCTGCCCATTGCAGGATAAGCTTTAAGGTCCTTCCACCCCAAAGCAGTCTGGGATTCATGAAAACTGGAAATCTCCCAGGCAGGAGCACATTGACAATCTCTGCAGGTAACGCTCCAGATTGTGACTGTCAGAATTTCTGAATCTTTTCCTTATTTGCTGATAAGTGACTTGCTGAAACTGCCACAAAGCTGAGGTGAAGCTGAATTTGAATCCCAGTTCAATTCCAGCCTTCCAGGAGAGATGCAGCACTCCTTGGGGGATCTTTCTTTGCTACCTGCCAGCGCTTACAGGGCTGTGATAAAGCTGTTTCTCCCTTTCTTTTAGGTATGATTCTCACATTAAAGGCTATGGGGCTTCAAAGATGTGTTTTTCTAGGACCACCAAAGCTGGTAAGTGGGGAAGCTTGCAGAAGGAAATCCTTCTAGTGTTAAAGCTGAGCTTGGAATTAGGATTGCTGGTACTATAGGAGTGAATCATCATATAGGTGGCAAGTGCTGGTCTGAGCAAGTGCCAGCCCAAGGGTTCTGCCAGGGTGCTGGCTTTGAAAAGCACATCTCTTCAGTTACAGGACAGCATCAGACTGATGCTCCTTGAGCCTGTCTTGTCAGCTGAGGTTCTGGTAACGCATGTTTACTCCAAGGGCAGCCTTTGTTCTCCCATCTACTTCCTCTCCATGTTCTTTTAATAGAAACTTGGTCTCTGATCTCCTGCTTAATGTGCTCTTTGCCAGCCTAATGCCATGACTAGGCTGGTCATTCCCAGTCCTCAGCACTGTTTCATTTCCTTGCAGTTTCTGCTGCCTGACTACATTGCTGGAAGGGATGGGGAGACTGGTTCTTGGGTTTCTTTTCTCTTTCTAGAGGAGCAATACCCATGGGAGGTGGGAGCCTGCCAGTGCTTTCTGGTTGGCTCTGTGCTGGCCAGGTTTTGACATGCTGCAAAGCCTTTGACTTCACTGAAAGGAACTGATATGCTCTCTCTTTTCCAGCAAAACTACTTGAAAGCTATTCGGCAATTCCCTGGGCCCCTAAAAAGGATGGATTTAGGTATGTGGGGAGTGATGTATAATGAATATGAACTCGGAATGCTTTTGTTTCAGCTGTAGCTGAGGTTGCATCAAACAGTCACAACTTCAGAATAGAAGCCTCTGGTTTAGATCTACTCAAAGAAGTTTTAAGGCCTAATTACTCATTGATCTTTACAGTAGGGCAGAGAAGAGCAGGGGGGGACATTCATCAGGTTTGGTTTAAGAACGAGACGAGAGTTTTTCCTGATTGAAATCTTCTGAGCCTGTTAATACGAGTTCCTGATCTCTTTTCAGCTGTGCAGCTGCACACAGAGCCTGAGTATAAGGATGAGACAATGACGGTCCACCAGATACCTCTTGCAGGTGAGCACCTGAGGCTGTAGTTGCATAGGAGAAGCACTTGTTCACTAGTCACGCTCAGGGTGGTGAAAGGATTGGCTTCTGGTTGCAAGCCTGAGTAAGAAGATGTCTATTAAGCTGCATGTGTTTCTCAGGAGGAGAATCTCTTTCAAAGAGACAGGACCTGCTGAGTCAGGGCCTTGGATTGTTCCTTTAGGTGTGGGTGTGTAGAATGACTTTGAACTGTCACTGCATTCAGCTTTATGTGGTCTCTTACTGCTGGGAGCTGTGATTCCCGTAGTGCAGGCTCAGACTTGACAGAGTTGAGCCATTCTGACAGACTGAAGGACTTGGATGGTGGATGGCTCCTGAAATAAGTGACTGGAGTATGCAAGCACAAGTCAGACTGGGGGGGAGGAGCTTTGTGTTCTGGTGAAGTTTATATGTTACTGTCAAGAAAAGCATGAGTAGCATTCCCTCTTCCATATCTGTCCCTTTGGGTTGAGTGATTTTTCTCTGGTTTTATTGGATTTGGGACAGCAAAACCACAAGCTGCTGAAAGTATTTTGCCTCAGAGTCCTGGAGCATCAACCCAAGGTGGAAATAGCCCTAGAGGAGATGCAGGGCCTGGATCCCCAAGAGCTGCAAAGCAAAGCGTGGAGATGGGCAAGGGAAAAGAAAGCCCAAAGGAAACAGGTGAAAAAGAAATGTCATTCTCTTAACTGTGATGAAAGGATGCCCAGCTAAGGAGATGTATTTGTCCTCCAAGCTGCTTGCTCTCTGGAAGTAAGGTCTGTAGAGCTCAGCTGAAGGAGCAGGATGTGTTCTGGCACTTTGGAAGTTGGCACAGAACTAATAAGGCATAGAAATTGGACGCGATTCCTGCTTGGGGTGGGATTAGTCCCTGTAGTAGTTTGCCCCTGGCTGGAGGGGGTGCTTCAGCCTGTGTCATTTAATTACAAGGGGATGTTTGGGTTAGTTACTTGTCAGTCTTGGGCTTTAGTTTGATTTCTCCCAGCTGAAGCCATGTGCTTTCTGCCTTTAGGCTCATTCAGCATTCTGCTGCTGGGCTGGAAGATGGTGGTGCTTTACCAAGCATGGACCCATTTAGGCTTTAAGGAAAAAATGACAGTGACGATTGTGAGTGGTTTTTTGCTCTCTTTTACAGGTGCTCAACAGAAGTGTGCAAGCAGGCACCCTGACCTGGTCATGGCTTTCCTTTGTAAAGTAAGCTTGTGCATAAAGATACCAAAATCGGTGTAGAATTGAAGAGAGTATTTCAGTTGGGAGGGACCATCAACAATGACCTTGTCCAATTACCTGATCACCTCAGGGCTGTGCAAGCATGTTATTAAAGGCATTGTCCAAACCCTTCTTAAACACTGACAGGCTTGGACCACTCTGAGAAGCCTGGGCCAGGGTTTTGCACCCTTTCTGTTAAGAAATGATTCCTAATGTCATTAGGACATCTTACTAAACAGATTTAACTGGAGATGACATTTTCCAGAAGGGCATCGAAGCTATTTTGTGATGCTGCTCTTCAGAGTGGCTGGAGCATGAGGAAGAATGTGTGAAAGGTGGAGGCATATTTGAGAAGTACTCTTTATAGAGCAGCCAACTGCGTGGACAGCTTCCATTCTTGCTTTGTCTTACAGTGGGGAAGCCTATCCTGCTCCCTTAGCTAAAGAAGGGAGCAAAAAGCAACAGCAGCATTTTGGAAACAAAAAAGTCTTTTTTTGGGGGAAAATGAGACCAGTGGAAGTCCATGGATCTTGTTTCCTGTCCCTCATGTTTGGCTGGTAATTCTGCCTTTTTTATTCCTTTCAGATTCACCCCAGGAAGGGAAAATTCCTGGCAGCTAAAGCACAGGAGATGGGACTGCCAGTGTGAGTACAGGATCCCAGCTGGGTGATGGGGCAACCCCAGGCACGTTGATGCTGGCAAGCTGAATATTTCCATGGCCTTTGTTTCAGGGGAACTCCAGCCATTTTTCCCATAATCACAGCTCTCAAGAATGGGGAGAGCGTCACTTTTGAAGGCAGAGAGGTAAGATGTAGCTGTGCTTTGTGCCTTGGCTTTGCCATCCTCCCTCCTTCACTGGACTCCCAGGGGAATAATTTCTTTGTGCTGATTTTGCCTACCAGTAATTACTGGGACATGGGGTTGGTTTTTACACCCATGTTTGAGGGACCTTAAAGCTCATCCAGTCCCAAACCCCTGCCACAGGCAGGGACATTTTCCACTAGAGCACACAGCCCAAGGATGTGTCCAACCTGGCCTTGAACACTGCCAGGGATGGGTCATCCACAGCTTCTCGGCACCCTGTGCCAGTGTCCCACCAGTGATGTCTGCCTGTTCCCTCTCACCCTGCTTGGTGTGGGTTTTGCTGGTTTGGAGCTGTGAGGGACTCATCCCTGTTCGCTTGAATGTGGCTCCTGTAGGGAGCATGAGTGGGGCTGAGGCAGGGTGTGATGAGGGAGGTGTGCTCTGAAATGAATTCACTTTTGCCTATGGCTGTGTGTGTGATTGTCGGCTTCTTATCTTCCCTGCCCAAAGCTGGTGCAGGTCTAGGAGTGCATTAGTAGAGTTAATCCCTGCATGGGTTGGGTGCTGGTGTAGCTGTCACTCCCTCCTTGCTCTGATTGCTCCTCTTACACCAAAAGCAGTTCAGTGGCTCCTGTGTGCAGGGTCTTCATGTCTGAAACACTAGTGTGAAGTGAGAGGCAAAGCCAGCTCTGGCCATGTCACAGATGATCTGTAAGTGAAGATCCTAACCTGGGAGATGTGACTAATGTATGTTTGTGTCATAAGAATTCCACAAAGCCTTTATTTTCTTAATCATACTTTTGCTCCCATCTGAAGCTGCTGTGGGAACCTGGCAACTGCTGGTTCACTTCCTCTATGTTATGTTGGGATTTACTCCAAGACCAGGACTGGGATTTGTTGTCACAGCGCAATGCAAACTTGTGTAGTGAGAACAGAAAGGGAACAAGAACTGCACTTGGTTGGGTTTGCTGAGCACTGGGAATGGCTGCTGGGACTGATGTATCAGCTACCCAAAGAACCATGGAATGGTTTGGATTGGAAGGGACCTTCAAAGTTCATCCAGTCCAACCCTCTGCAATGAGCAGAGGCATCTTCAACTAGATCAGGTTGCCCAGAACCACATTCATCGTGGCCTGAAATGTTTTGGTCTGTGTGTGTCTGCCTGCAGCTCTTTCCTGAAGAACTGTGCGCCCCTGGTGACCCTGGCCCAGTGTTCATCGTGCTGGAGTGTCCCCACGAGGGCTTTGTGGATGCTGTGTGTGACAACGAGACCTTTCAAAGGTAGCGGGGTGGCGCTGGGGAGGACATCTGTGCCAAAGAGAAGCTCTTATTCTGGTGGTTCTTGGGGCTGATGTCTGTGCTCTTGGCACTATTAAGGAGGTAGAGACCCCAGGAAAGGCCTGGTGGTGTGTTGAGCCTTTTAGGAAAGGCAGGGCTGTGCAGGATCTGTGGGGTTCTGTCATGGTCACAGGCTGCTCTTCCCTTAGGAGCCTCCAAGGAAGGCCATGTGCACTGAAAGGGGCAATGCAGAGGCTGCTGCTTCCCTGTGCAGTAGAAGCCTGGGCTGTGCGTAGCATCTCTGCAGGCCTTGTGCAGAAGCATGTCAGGCTTCTGAAAGGCTCTGCAGGTCTTGCTCTTGGAGAAGAGAAACTGCCCTGGGGGCAGAGTGCAGGTGGCAGCAAAGGCAGACTGAAGCCTTGCGGAGGCTTGAGCCTCCTGTGATCAACCTGCCTCAGGGGGCGTCTGATAGCACTCACGTTAGAGAAGGGAGGCCAAGGTGATGGAGGCTGAAGCTCAGGTGCTCTCTCTGTATTTGAACGTACCCCAGGTACCAGGAGGGACATCCTGAGCAGCAGGTGGCCTTGGTTATTCACATGACCCCAGAGGCAGTGCTTCGAGACAGCCGCTACCAGCAGTGGCTGCAGAGGTGGGTGATCTTCTCATTCCTGGAGTGGTGGGCAGCAGCATGTTCTTATTATGCCAGTGCCTTTCCCAGAGCAAAAAGAACTGTTGGCTGGCAGTAGGGCTCTGCTGGCTCAGATGGGGTCTCAGCTAATGTCTCAGATGCACACATATGCCCAACTCTAATGTGGGGCTGAAGCCATTGGGCTCTTTGTTGTCCTCTTGCAGATTTGGACCCGGAACTCAGCACTTGGTGCTCAATGAGAACTGCTCTGCCATGCACAACCCACGCAGCTACAAGATCCAAACTCAGCTCAATCTCATCCACCCTGAGATCTTCCCTCTGCTCAGCACCTACCAGAGCAAGGTAGGCCAGGCCCTGCTTGCTTGTTTCTCATGCCCCTGAGCAAAGCATGTGTTTAATGTCACTTTTTCCCTGCAGGAAGAAGAGGCTGTGTTTAGCGTGCCCATTGTGCGAGGAGAGTGCCTCTTGAAATACCACTTCAGACCCCAACAGGAGTGGCAGAGGTCGGTGGGAATCTTTGGTTGCTGGGGTGTTCTGGGTGAGTCTGTGCTGAGGGTGGATGAGGGGGGGTTGGTGTCCTTTGCATATTCCTCCTGCTGGCTCCACTGGGGTAGCTGCCAAGCTGTCAGTTGTGTCCCAGGAAGTCTCAGACAAGGTGTAGGACATGGTCTGGAGTGCTGTCTCTGTCCCTCCCTCTTGTAGCCTCTTGCACTGCTCTGTCCTTTGCTTTAACCTCGTGTGCTGTGCACACAACTGTGGCTGTGGCAGAGCAGATGGTGACAGGGAGAGACTCTTTGGGGAGCCTGGTGAAAGTCCTGTCAGGCTTTCTGGGTCTTCAGAGGGTGTCAGAGCTGTGCTTGAACACTTGCAGACTTCCCTGGTGCTCGTTTTGTGGGCGAGTAGGTGAAGCTGCTCAGTGAGGAGCTTAAGGGCAGGGACAACGTGGGGATAGCAGCTGCCATGGCTCAAGCTTCTGGTTCTGTTGGGCAGAATACGAGGACACAGATGCAGTCACCACATGGGAGGGAAGGGATAGGAACCAGAGGGATACTTGAGAGGTGGGACAGTGCAAATCTCATGAAGTTCAACCAAGCCAAGTGCAAGGTCCTATACCTGGATTGGGGCAATCCCAGGCACAGGCTGGACAGAGAAGTGATTCAGAGCAGCCTGAGGAGAGGGGCCTGTGAGGACATACTGAACATGATCTGGGTTCAGTGTGCGCTTGAGCCCAGAAGCCCCCCGTGTGCTGGGCTGCACCCCCGGGGCGTGAGCAGCAATCGAGGGAGGGGACTCTGTCCATCTGCTGCTCTCTGGGGAGACCCGACTTGCAGCACTGTATGCATTTCTGGTGTCCTTAACATAAGGACAGGGAACTGTTGGAGCAAGTGCAGAGGAGGCCACAAGGATGATAAGGTGCTGGAGCACCTCCTGTATGGAGACAGGCTGAGAGCGTTGGGGCTGTTGAGCCTGGAGAAGAGAAGCTGCATGGAGACCTCAGAGGAGCTTCCAGTGTCTGAAGGGGGCTACAACGGTGCTGAAGTGGGACTCTTCATCAGGGACTGCAGTGATAGGACAAGGGGTGATGGGTTTAAATTTAAAGAGGGGAAATTTAGGTTGCATGTAAGGAATAAATTCTTCCCTGTGAGGGTGCTTAGGCACTGCCACAGAGTGCCCAGAGAAGCTGTGGCTGCCCCATCCCTGGCAGTGCTCAAGGCCAGGTTGGACACAGGGGCTTGGAGCACCCTGCTCTATGGAAGGTGTCTCTGTCCATGGCAGGGGTTGGGACTGGAGGAGCTTTAAGGTCTCT
Organism: Psilopsiagon aurifrons; assembly: GCA_025447955.1. Taxonomy (NCBI): domain Eukaryota; kingdom Metazoa; phylum Chordata; class Aves; order Psittaciformes; family Psittacidae; genus Psilopsiagon; species Psilopsiagon aurifrons. The sequence goes on from JAOEHY010038067.1 coordinate 8,718, forward strand.
TCCAAGACAAACCAGCCTGGGGTTCTTTAACTGTTGTGAGGCTGTTTTGGCATACTGTGGTTGGACAAGTGCTGTCTTTTCAGTTCCAACCCTGCCCCATCCTGTTCCTGGTCTCTTCTTGCAGAGATGCTGTGACTGTCTGTGATCGTGACGCTTTTGTTAGTGAAGCCTTGGACCTCCCTGACTTCCAGACCCGAGTGAAGGAGTGCAAAGAGAGCCTGGCTGCTGTTCCAGGTGAGCATCAGCAACTTGTCTTGGGTCAGTGTAGCAGGTGGCCTTGGTGACCCCACTGCCTTAGAACCAAGGCAAAGCTGTGAACAGGCAGTTTTCCTGCAGCCTGAGAGGTGCTTTTAAGTCCTCCTGGAGCTGTGCAGAGGCCAGGCTTAGTACAAATGGAGTTGCCTTGCTTCAGTTGGGTGTACGCCATCTTGTGCTTCTGTTTTTTTGAAGCTGCTGGGTTTGGGGATTGAGCACTGCTGCGGGCAGAGACAAAGCCCCACAGGTTCTGTTGGATACCTGCTCATGTTGGATGCTGTCATAACAGGCAGAGTGTGAGTCTTTGTGTCCTTGCTCTAGATCCAGCTCTCTGGGGCACTCTGCTCTGAATCCCACTTGTCCTTTTGGCAGTGAGGCTCCCATGATATGGCACAGCACCACCCACTGTCTGCATCCAGATTCTGAGCAGGGTCAGGGCACTGCAGAACAGGAGGAACCAGGCCCCTGTTGAGCTGCCAGCTCTGTTATTGAGCAGGGGCCTTGTCTGCCCACCTTTGGATATGCAGTTGTGCACTGTGATGCGTGTTCCTGGTGATGCTCATTCTGTCTTCCCTCGTACACCTTGCTTCTGTACGAATGACAGAGGCTGAGGGAAACAAAACTGAACACACTAGACACGAAGACCATGAAGTTACCAGGCTGTTGAACTCGGTGGTGTCTGACTGGGCAGGATGTGGATAAAATTGCCTGACTAATCCTTGTCTGTTTTCTCCAGGAAATGTGGGTGCTTATCCTGAAATTGTGTTCTTGGGAACAGGATCTGCAATTCCAATGAAGATTCGGAATGTCAGTTCCACACTAGTAAATACCAGGTAAATGCCAGTGCCACACATGCTGCGTGGGGAGGCTGTGTCTCAAAGGGCTGTTTTGATGACGTAGGGAGAGTGCCCCTCTTGTGGAGCCTGTAGGGCTTCAGTGTCAGGCCCTGTGTCTCTGTGGGGGAAGACTTGAGAGCCACCTGTAAAGCCAGTCACTCAATGTTTTTGAAGCCAGACAAATATCTTCATTTTACTGTCTGCTCCAAGGATGTGTTCAGCATCAACACCAGAGCACAATGAGCTGTGCAGGCAGAACAGTCTTTCTAAACCCTTGGCTAGTAGGGCTGGAGTTGCATTTGGAAGTATAGAGCACTGAGAGCTCTGTGCCCTAGAATCATAGCATCACAGAATGGTTTGGGTTAGAAAGGACAATAAGATCAAGTTCCAACCCCTGCCATGGGCAGGGATGGCTCACACTAGATATCACCCAAGGCTCTGTCCAGCCTGGCCTTGAACACTGCCAGGGATGGGACATTTACCACTTCTGGGCACCCTGTGCCAGCTCCTTGTGACTCTCACAGGGAAGAACTTCTGCCTTACATCTAACCTGAACTTCCCCTGTTTCAGTTTGAACCCATCACCCCTTGTCCTGTCACTACAGTCCCTGATGAAGAGTCCCTCTCCAGCCTTCAACCCAACAGATCTCCCTCTCTGAGTAGGCCCTGGGCAGAGCTCATGCAGTGCCTGCTCAGTGTTGTCACTTGTCTTGTCAGCTCTACCCACTCCCTGCTCTTGGACTGTGGAGAAGGAACCTTTGGACAGCTCTGTCGCCACTATGGAGAGCAAGTTGACCAAGTGCTGTGTAACATAGCAGCTGTGTTTGTGTCTCACATGCACACTGACCACCATTCGGTAGGTGGGGGGTGTTGGAAGGAGAAGGGGTCCTGTCCAGGCCTGCTTTACTCCTTGGGATTTGGGGATAGCTGACAACTACAGGCTGCCCTGCTGGTAGGGCTGCCTGTATTCATCTTCTCTGCATTCCCAAGGTGCTACTGAACCTCTCTGTTTCTCATCCCTTCTCCCCTCAAGTCTGCAGGGATCACCTGGAGTTGCAGTGTTTTAGCAGTGTCAAACCTAGCTTGCTTCAGTGCTCTGCAGTCAGTGCTCACAGGAGGATGAGTTGCTCTGTTGTAGGTTATGCCTGAGCAGAGCAGGCCCTTTGCTGATCTGCTGCCTTGTGCCTGGAAAGCACAACAGCACTGGGAAGGGCTGAGGAGCTGCTGGCCACCAGCCTGGGGTAGAGGCAGTGACACTTGTCACAGCTCAGCAAGCTGCAGTTACTGGAAAGGAGCTGTCATCTCTTTCTGACTATAGACCCTCCAGCCGCTGCAGCTGAGCTGTGGTAGTGCTGTTGTTACTTCCACCCCAGGCATCTCTGACTGCAGCTTTGTGTCTTGTTCACTCCTTTTGCAGGGACTGTTGCACATCCTGATGGAGAGGCGGAAAGCTTTTGTAAGTAGTGCTGCTGTTTCACTGCCCCTCACCTTGCCTTGGGGTGAGGGGAGGGAACTTCAGAGCGGTGAAAAAGCACCAGCCTTTTTCTTAGTATTTCTTATCTGATTTGGTGTGTATCTGGTATTGAGTTTGGATTTTTCCCCCTGCTTTTGCTTTTCCAGGCAGCCCTTGGTCAGACTTTCAGCCCCCTGGTTCTGATAGCACCTGAACAGATCATGCCATGGCTGCACGAGTACCACAACCACTGTGAAGAGATTCTTGGAGACATCAAGTGAGTGTCCTGTGTGGTATGTGGAGAAATGGCCTTGCTGGGTCCTTACTTAAGGCAAACTGCTGTCATCCATTCCCCAGCCTGACTGACTCCTTCTGTTGTGTAGAATTAGGATGCACAGTTTGCAAAGAGGAGGGAGAAGGTTTGTTACTCAGTTGTGCTACTTCATAGAAGCTTAAATGCTGCTTCCCTTTAGGAGAGTTGGGCAAGTGAACAAAGATTGCTGGAAGAGAGTACTTGGCAGTGGGGAGAAAGTGGTTGGATAAGTTTCTGGGCGACTGGGTAGTGCGAGTCAGGGGAATAGTAGACTGCACAAAGGTGTCTTGTTTGTAAGGCTATGAACTGAGAAGGAGAAATCTGCTTAGAGACAACATGGTGTTTTCCTTTGTACCTGTCCTTAGTTCTCTCCTCTCCATCACAGGATGATTCCATCCCAGGCTCTCGTGAAAGGCTGTGAGAACATCAAACCTAAAGCTAAAGGGTTTGTCAGCTCTCTATTGGAGAGCTATGACTTGGATGCGGTAAGCTCCTGAGGTGGCAGAAACAGTTGCTGCGAGGTGCCGGTGGGGACCTGAGCTCTAACACTTGTATCCTTGTTCAGTTTCAGACATGTGAAGTCCAGCACTGTAAAAATGCTTTTGCATGTGCAGTGATCCACAAATCTGGCTGGAAAGTAGTTTACTCTGGGGACACAATGCCCTGCATGGCCTTAGTACAAATGGGTAGGTGACAGACACCCTCTGCTTGAAGAAGGTCATGGAGAAAGGCCTTGAACTGTTGGTATCCCCTAAACTAGTGGACACCCCTAGACTCTTGGTGCTGTGCCTGCAACACACCAGGGGGCTAAGAGGGGGAAGTGAGAGTTCATGCAGGCAGCTAAACCAGTCTGTATTCACCTGAAGATTGAATGTGTGCTTTTTTCACCCAGGTAAAAATGCTACCCTGCTGATCCATGAAGCAACGCTGGAAGATGGCATGGAGAAAGAAGCTATAGAGAAGACACACAGGTAGGGGATGTTCTGCTGCCTCTCACTTAGGAGGAAGGAAAAGATGCTGAGCTGGGTTTTGTCCTTGGAGCTGGTGGTGAAGGGCCCAAGTCCTGTACATGGTTCTGGTATGTGTAGAGCTCCTCAGTACTAAAATGATGTGTTGCTCATTGCACCGTCCTTGAAGTCCTCACAGCTCCTCTGAAAGACCCCAGAGAGAAGGGGTACTCTACAAGTAGCCTAGCCCAAAGGCAAGGCCCTCTGCTTGATTATATGTAGGACTAAACTCAGGAGGTAGAAGATTATTAGGCAGGAGTTCTTTCCTGTGAGGGTACTGAGGCAGTGGCCCAGGGTGTCCAGAGAAGCTGTGGCTGCCCCATCCCTGGCAGTGTTCAAGGCCAGGTTGGACATGGCTTGGAGCAACCTGCTCTGGTGGAAGGTGTCCCTGTCTGTGGCAAGGGTTGGAAGTGGATGAGCTTCAAGGTCCCTTCCAATAGAAACTATGCCTCTGTGAAGAGTCATCTTGTCCCTGCACCCAACCACACCACTGGGGCGGGCCGAGTGCTGCGATACCAAGTGCTCCACCAGCAAAAGTGGGGAGACCTGAGAGTAGTTTCTAGGAATTCCACGTGAGTTGCTGTGCAGGAGCTGGACTTGCTGGCACCCTTGGGACAAGTACCTGAATAATCCCTTGTCCCCGCTTTGTGGAGCTCTTCAATGCAGAGATCGAAGTAATTGCAGCTGCTCTCATGCAGTTGGAGCCATTTGGAGGTCAGACCTGCCACCAGCACAGGTTGCCAGAGCAAGAGGTGCTGTGCCCACAGAGAGCGGGGACACCTCGTGCTCCACCAGTGTCAGTAGGACCTGGTGGTGTGTGTGAGGTGCCCTTGGATGCAGAGCAGCCAGCCCTGCCCCCTAGAGCAGCAGCACCAGCCAGGCTGTGTGTGCACGGCATGGTGCCCTCTTCCTGTTTCTTTGCAGCACAACCTCGCAGGCAATTCAGATTGGGATGAAGATGGGTGCAGAGTTCATCATGCTCAACCACTTCAGCCAGAGATATGCCAAGATCCCGCTCTTCAGTGAAGACTTCAGTGAGAAAGTTGGAATTGCATTTGATCATATGAGGGTAAGTTGGGAGCTTGGAGCCAGCCTGCGGGAAAGGTTTCAGAGTTACTGTGGGAATGACTGATCATGAGTTGAATTCTCCACTCGTATCAGTACACCATCTCCTTCCGCAGTCTCCTCTGAAACAGCTCCTGCTGCTGCTAGCAGCAGATGTCCTCAGTGTGGGGAAGGGGTGAGATGGGTGCTGAGAGCTCTTGAGGGTGCTGCTCAGAGATGGGATTGGCATCATATGCTCCTGGCCAGCTCCCCAAAGTTTATATGATGCTCTGTGGTAGGAATACCCCTTTGGCTAGTTTGGGTCAAGTGTCCTGTTTCTACTCCCTCCTGGCTTCTTGTGCCCCTCCTCACTGGCAGAGCGCAAGAGACTGAAAAGTGCTTGATCAGGTAAGTGCTACGGAGCAACAACTGAAACTCTAAAGCCAAAACTGTCCCAGGGCTGTATCCACTCCTTATTCCATGCCATTTATGTCATGCCCAGATCCCACACTTCCCAGTACATCGTCAGCTTTTCTGCCTTATGATCTGTGCACCCAGATATCGTTCTCTTGGCTATGGACAATGCCTGTAAAGTCTGTGGAGTTCATTCAGTCCTTGACGTTGGACTGCATCTGTCCTGACCGTCTCTCAGGGCAGGACAGCTGGTATGTGGTGTTGGACTCTCGCACGCTGAAGCCAGTCCAGGTTCCATCCCTGTTGTGCTCATCCAGTCGCATCCAGAATTTCATTCTTTGTTAACATGGGGATGGAAAGGGAGTTGAGTTCAGATCCCTGTGTCTGGAGCAGCAAAGTGGGACACCACGAAGCACCCAGTGCAGTGATGGACCGTGGAAGTAATAATAAACGATGTTATGCCAGAATCACAAATCATCAGGGTTGGAAGGACATCACCCAGTCCAGCCCCCTGCCAAGGCAGGGCCTCCCAGGGCAGGGCACATGGGAATGTGTCCAGGCAGGTTTGGGATGTCTCCAGAGAGGGACTCCACAATGCCCCTGGGCAGCCTGTGCCAGGGCTCTGCCACCCACAGTGAAAAGAAGTTCTTCCTCATGTTGAGGTGAAACTGTGCTTTAGTTTATGGCCGTTGCACCTCACTTGGAGTACTGTGTGCAGTTCTGGTGTCCTCAGCATAAAAAGGACATGGAACTGTTGGAACAAGTCCAGA